>VYZX01035658.1:0-15544 GCA_013401335.1 Brachypteracias leptosomus
TTTTTTTTTTTTTTTTGGCATATTAGACTTAAAGGAAACATTAAGAAATGCAGAATCTAAAATGTGAATGATGGCATTGGTTTTCGTAAGGTACATCTATTTTTGTGCATTAAATCACTTATCTATTATGTAAGAAGAAGGTTCAGAAAATGTCAGTACAGCATGATGTTAGCTGAATCACTTCATATTCTAAGTTTAGCAAGTGCAACTTCACTCTTGTTTATTTTACTTAGAACTTTCCTTATATTTAAAGGACTCTCCTTCATTTTGCTTGAGTGGTCACAATTTAAATGATGTCAGCTAAGCCAGAGAACCTGAATGTCTGTCCTCTACAATGTCCTGTATTTTGGCCTTGATTAGTAATGTTGCTTACACTGTCAATTATTAGCAGATACTGCTGCTGCTCTGCTCTTTGATCTTTTCAGCCCTTCATTCTGCCATGCCTAGTGAATAATGATGATGGGGAGAGCAAGATCTGCTTTGTTCAAGGATTGCAGGCCACTTCACATGTATTACTTCCTCAGCAATAATCTCTGATATTTATGAATGTAAACCCTGATCCAAAGGTAGTTTAATGTCAAATGAATGCAAATACAGAAAGTACAATGGGAGTGGAGCTGGCCCTTGTGTTGTGTTCTCCAAAGCAAAAAATAATGGTCAGTAACTTCTAACTGTATCCAATGACACTTCTACTGCTGCAGAACTGGAAGCAAAGAATGGTCTGTGCCTTCCAGCTTTACTCAGTAGCCCACTGAGTTCTTTCAGTGATCCATGAAGATTGATATTGGTCAATAAACTGTGTCAAAAAGAAGATAAAAACCCAGAGAGCTTGACTTTAATTATGACTGGATTTAGGGTTAGGCACGGTTAGAATTAAGTTTCTGAGCCCTGCTTTGCTCTTCAGACATTTGTCTGAGAATATTCCTGTAAGTATGTTTCTCATTTAAAAGGGGGGGAAAAAAAGCATCACTGGTATATTAATAGCCAACAACAGTGATGAGCTTACTTGTCCTCAGAGGGAGAAATTTGGCCCATGTCTGTCCTTCAAGCTTCCGAATGCTTGCTGGCTGCCAGCCTGCCTTGCCTCCAAGGCTGCAGCTAGGACAGCCGGTGATCAGCCCGGGCTTGAGCTCTCCCACGTATCGGGCAGGAAATGGGTCTGTGCAGATCTGTTGAAGAAACAGTAAATATGACATCCGTATCCTACTGATGATTTTCAGAGTCTCATTGCGTATCGTGTACACATAGCCTGGTAGGAAACAATCCCATCCACTAAAAATAATGACAAGGCCACCTTCTCTTCTAACATTCAGTTAAAGATTAAGCTTGTAAATTTAAATATATTTGTGTTATTGTGTGCTTTTCTCCATTACACATTTGGACATCACTATATCATTTTATATTTAGACTCTCTTTCAGACATTTTTACCTATTGTTAAAAGTAGGTAATTCTAAATTCACCCAAGCCTCATTACACAAATTGGCTCTAGTTTCTGCTGCAGCAATTTGGCCCTTGTAATTATATGAGCTCTTTAAACCAGAGATTATTAAATGTAAAAAGTTGATTTTTAAGTGTATATGTTACAGAGAGTACAGAAAGTAAAGCAATATTTGAATGTGTGTGTTTGTATAGAGGGAGCACATAGTACAGAAGAAGGTAAAAGAACTGGAAACTATTCAGATGCTTTCATATGCTTTCTGTTTCTTCTGTACTGCATAAATACTTCCAACTATGAAGAAAGTTAACATTACCTAAATGTAAATTAAAATATATTTGTGTCTCAGTAAAGAAAAAGAGCAAAGGAGAAAGAAAAGAGTGAAGAATAAAGAAAACATATGTTTAGGCAATGGTGTTAGCAGAAAGAAACCTTAAATAAGCTTCCATTAAATCCACTTCATTGTAAATTTGTGTGCACGTTTCTTTTGCTAAGCTGACTGAGCTAAATATTTCTTAATGTCTTCCTTTGTTTCAGATTTCCACTGCAAGTGCATCAGTGTTGGCTTAATACAAGCAATGTGTTTTTTTCTTCTTCATTGTGGGAACTAACTGAAACTGCAGAGCCTTTTGACCCTGAAGGTGTTTTAGGTAGAGTCAACTCAGTTTTCATGGCAGGTAAATGAAACCATTAGCTTTCTCATTGTCTCTCCTATTTATAACCCTTTTTTAGGTAATTGCAATGTTGCATGTTCTTTCTTTCCTTTCATAGTCCTATATACAATATAAAATTGCTATTTAGTACTGTATGTCTAATGGGAAATAAGGTAAAGATTTGGAAAAAAGTAATAAAGACTTGTACTGAAACATATTGATGGCTAAGTATCCGGTTTGTTTAAACAAAAAAAGGCAAAGCCCACAGCCAGCCTGAAATGCACCTGGCCTGTTGAGCAAAGATCCCCTCCCTTTCCAGCTGGTTCAGACTTATTCCAAATTTTTGTCTGTTGGTCTTCTGTGTGGCTGTTACTGAGCAACAGTAAATACATACAGGTTTTCCTTATTTTTTTTTCCCCTTATTACTTCATTTGTCTTGATTCTCACTAGTTATGTGAGCAAAAACCAATATAAAAGCAGTGTATCTATAATAGAAGAAGAGCTTTCTAATTTGTTTTTCAATGTTCAGTTTGAAGTAGAAAACCTTTAAAACTTTGAGAGAGTCCATATTTTACAGTCTCTAGGAATAAATAAGAAAATAAAAAGAAATTAAAAATCTGAAAAACTCGATAGGTCTCATAAATATTTTTGAATCTTTATTCAGTCAGAAATTTTGGTAATTCCTTTGCGCACTATAGTCTATTTGTTCTTTAACAAAGACCATGGATTTGCCAGATGTTAAATTTTATTGCTTAAAAATATCAACATCCATGACAGATTATTATGTATGTGACTGTTCCAAAGACATTGTTCAAGCTGGTAAAGAAAAATTGCTTTGCAAATTAAAAATTAAATACATTTTTATTTGCCATTTCAAAATAGTGCATCTCAACCTGTGCCCTATTTTATGTGTGCTAAAATTATGTCAGGTGTTAGACAATTAAATATTGTGATATAATGTGATTTGAATTTGAATGAGTATTGGGAAGGAACATACCTAAAAACAAAGTTTGTTTCAGAAAACTCCACAAATCTGGTCTCAATAAATTGCACTTGCAGTAGTGGATCAGTTCTGAAAGACTTTCCGTTAAGTGTATGTTTGTGTGTTGGATTTTTTTGTCTCCTGACAAGACTTTTGTATATACTTAATACACTACTAATAGTTGTTTCAACTGTTTATACTGTTTATACAGTGTACACTCATGCAGCACGCCACAGCTATTTGTATTCTAGTTATGCTGAGAACACTAGGAAAGCTCCAAATGACTAAAGAATGAAATATTATCACCCAGTTGCTTTTGTTCCAAGGTCATCCAGTGGAAAGGCTATTGTAATCCCAATTATTGCCATATTTATTTAATTTTTCAGTAAAACACCAATTTCTGTTTAAGAAACAAATAGGATTACTCAGGGGAAAATAGTCTACGAGCCACCTGCCTACCTTCCCCTTTGTATGGGAATCTCAGCATTAAAAAACTTAATACAATTTCAGGGACTGCAGAGAAAAAACTAGCACAATAGATTTATGGGATGTATATGTGTAAAGCTTGGCCAATTGACAGTTAAGAACATAATTGTTAATAACTATTTGTGAAGGATAAACATTAACAATTCAGAACAATTTCTCCTCCTGCAAAAGGACTAGAGATTGTAGCCTGGAATAATGTATTGTCATTGAAAAGACTGCAATTTAGGCTGAACATCAAGAAAAGTTTCCTGGCAGGAAGATTTATTAGACAGTGGAACTGAATCTCAAGAGAAGAGATATGAACCTGCTAAGTTCAGATATTTAAAAGAGACTGAGAAAAATGTAGAGAAAATGTACTCTAGGGAACCATGTACAGCTATTCACAATTGTATATTAACCTAATATGTCTCTTTCATTTCCATCTTTCATAATTCCACGGTTCATTAGCCTGCACCCTCTTTCCTCTGCCCTTTGGTACCTTCAGGACAACTTTCAGGCAATTTATGAAAACACATCTCTTACAAAACACATGTAGCTTTTGTCTGCTGCAGAACACTATCCAGCAACCCTTCTTTATGAGGCTACTTGTCTACCCAGACTTATGCTGTTTCTGTTGTTTTTCTTTGAAAGGACGTAATTACTTTCAGTCCCACAAACACTGGTTACAAATATTTTTTTTTCTTTCTGATAATAGGGAAATTCAACCCTAATTAGAATAATCCTAAAATCTACTAAGTTGGGGCGTTTAGAAGAAAAATGTGTGTGTTCTTTCTGCTTTCAGGCATTTTAAGACCTAAGCTGTTTAGCAGATGACTTGTTTCATGAGAATGGGAAACAAAAGAAAAAGACCTGTAACCTCTGTCAAAAAATTCTGAAAAGGGGACACTAATTCTTAGAAAAGTTGCATTTTAAAATAAGCTTTTGTGAGTACCTTGCTCTAAGAAGAGTTGCCAGCAGAATTCATAAATTCAAAGCCTGTTCAACTTTATGAGACTTTTGTATACTCATTTTATAATGACAGTTAATTTTCAGGCTTTTCTGAGGTGTCAGGGCTGTCAGCTGTGAGAAGGAGGATTAGCAAGCAAGTCAGAAAGAACGTTCTCCCCAGCGTGTCTTGTGTGTTGTCTGTGGCCTCTCAGCAGAGCTTCCTCTCATACAGCTGCTGTGTGACATCATGGTGTGCACTAGAAATCCCCACAGACTTTTGCTCGATAATTTACTGGGAAATTTGAATCCAGCCTGCTGTCATCTTTGCACTTTTAACTATTCTGTTGCCTTCAAGACTAGCAAACTTTTGTTTAGAAAAAGGAAACATTTATGTAGTAGGTGCATAAGCCTGTGATGAATGGGCTATGTAACATTTTTTCAAGCTACTCTATCAATACAGTCTTTTATGCACTCCTAAGTTACTGCTCAGTAGTAAATTATTACTTCAATGTCGAATTTAAAGTATACAGTTCTTTGCTAGGTGGTTTTTTTCATTGTCTTCTGGAAAGGGTATGTTTGGATGATACAAGGCTTTCCACCTACAAAAAGATCAGAATAAGGGTTATTCACCTCTAACCTCAGTCACATCTATTTTATCAAGTTCTCTGTTCATAGGCTGCCTTGAGAATTGGCTGAGGACTGAGGCTAATTTTTTGGCTTTTCCCCTGTCCCTGTGGAGGCTGTTTGGTTTCCTACAACTAAGTATTTCTTTGTTGATCTTTATCTAAGACAGCCAACAAATGGGAGTCATAATGACAATGTTGCAGAAAATCACAGTTTAAAAACAACAAGCTCAACAAATTCCTTCAACTCCTGTAATCAATATTGAGATTAAAGTGTCAGATAAAATCCTCTGTATAGTTTATTGTAGCTGAAATTAAAGACAAACTCATATAAATATCTTTTACTCTCAGGCTTTTCTCACAGCTCTTTACAGCTACACAGGAGAAACAAGTCACTAGAAATTAAACATTATTGCTATTAAACAAAATTACCTTCTATATGCAATGAACATGTTAATAATCTGGATAACAAACCATCTCATAGAAATATGAATGCTCTGTGGACTGAATTGGAGTTTTTTTAAAGGTATGGGTTGGACCATCTAATAGATCATATAGTTCCAGCCCCCCTGCCATGGACAGGGACACCTCCCACTAGACCAGGTTGGTCAAAGATCCATATGCCCTGGCCTTGGACACTTCCAGGGGTGAGGCATCCACAGTTTCTCTGGGCAACCTATTCCAACATCTCACCACCCTTACAGTAAAGGATTTCTTCCTAATATCTAATCTAAATATTTCCTCTTTCAATTGAAAGCCATTACCCCTTATCTATCACTTACTCTCCCTGATAAATGGTTCCTTTAAGTACTGGAAGGCTGCTGCGAGTTCTCTCTGGGGCCTTCTCTTCTCCAGGCTGAACAACCCCAACTTTCTCAGCCTGTCCTCATAGGAGGACAGGCCTTCTGATCATCTTTGTGGTCCTTGAGCAGGTCCATTTTTTTCCTGTGCTGAGAACTCCAAAGCTGGGCACAGTACTCCAGGTGGGGTCTCATGAAAGCAAATTAGAGGAGGAGAATCACCTCCCTCAGCCTACTGGTCATATTTCTTTTGATGTAGCCCAGGGTGCATTTGTTATCTATAAAGATTCCTACTTTTTAAAGTTCCTTGTTAAAGAATTAATATAAACTGTAATATTTTAAAAGGCAAATTGATAATTCAAATCATATGCTAGTTCTAATCATTATCTGTCTCCACAGTGTAATGATAAATAAAGTGTGTAACATAAATGTGTGATAACAATGTGAAAATGACTATGTTGAAGAAACAAAAGGACAAATTTATGTTTTTTTCTGTACGCTTACTATTGATTTTCACCTCTGAAATAACTGTGTATGTTGATTCAATCTACCTGAAGATTTGGGAAATAACTTTTAAGGGTTTTTTTAGATTTTGATTGTAATATTGAAGTTACAGCCTGCAGTAATGACATTGCAAACACTCCATCTTTGTTATGTAGAGGGGAAATGGGGCAAAGGTGTCCCTGCAGATAGTGAACATGCAGAGGAGAAGGACACAAAGGCTCCTGTGGTAAATACAAGAGCAGAAAGGATCAGCTTACGAAACCCGGTGACAGACTTGGCTATTGAGGAAAAAAAATGCAGATGGTGACTATATATTTTGTCAAGGTGCTTGAGAAAGTTCTGCTATTGAAGACTGGCGTCTTCCTTCTCTTTGCTATCCTGAGCAGCTGTCCCCAGTATAGCATTGTAAAAGCTGGCCAACTTCCACTTCCCACATATGTGTCTTCAAATAGTTTAGATTACTCTCTGGCTTGTTGGTAAATAGAAATGAGAGTGAAAAGCTCACAAATCCCAGACTGCATAAGATGTTAGAAATTAATTTAGTGACTGGTTATGGTAGATTCACCTTGGCTGAGTGCCAGGTGCCCGCCAAGCCCCTCTGTCACTCCCCCCTTCCCCCCCACTTCTGTCAGCAGGGCAAGCTGGGAGAGAACAAGATGGAAAGAGCCTGTGGGTTACAATAAAAAGCAGTTTAATGAAAGCAGAGATCAAGACTGTGCACGTGAAGCAAAGCAAGCAGAGCTGTTACTCTCTACTTCCCATCTGCAGGCGGTGTCGGGTCTGTCCTGGGAAGCAGGGCTCCAGAACGTGGAGCGGTTGCTCGGAGGACAAGCATCTTCCCGACAAATGCTCCCCCTGTCCTCCTCCTTCCCTCTCCCTTTATAGTTGAGCTCACGTCATATGGTATGGAATATCCCATTGGTCAGTTTGGGTTAGCTGTCCTGACTGTCCCCTCCTAAGATCTTGTCCACCCCATCCCGCTGAGGGGGGCGAAGAATGTTGGAAAGAGCCTTGGTGCTGTGCTAGCACTGCTCAGCAACAGCCATACCACAAGTGTGTTATTAAAGCTCCCAATACAAAGCACAGCACTATGAGGGCTGCTATGGGGAACATTAACTTCATCTCAGCCAAACCCAATACACTGGTGAAAGGTAAACATTTAAATTTAAACCGAAACCTAGATACAGTTACCTTTCACAGACAAGAAATGAATTAATCTTTGACCAAAAATAGAGTTCTCATCTTGGCTATGAGCTGTATTTTAACCATGGTATCCCCCTGGAAGCACAGGGCTATGACTCTTCTCTGATGCCCTTTTCCCACATTTTCCATAATTCCTATTTTATGAGAAAGAAAAGACAATCTAGACTTTCAGCTCCATGCTTTACAATGCACCTGAGACATTCATTAATGGTCCAGAAAATATTTGTGTGTCATGTCTTATTGGTTAAATATCACTTCATTATTTATGGCTTCAAGCTGCTTTCTAGGGCTTTAAATGTTTATATTAACAGACAAGGGCATGTTTATTATAAGGTTATTTGGACAAATCAACTTTAAAGAAAAGTTATATAGAGCTTGCTAATGGCAGTCTGTCTCTTCCCTACAACTCTTTTCTTCTTTAGTGTTATTTCTTCAGTCAGCTGGATTAATTTTTTGAAATTATTTAAAATGACTGTTTTCTCCCAAGCAAATGTGTTAGAGGACCCATGAGTATTGTCAATTTCTTCTGGTTTTCTCCTCTCTGTATAGAAGACTTGTTTTCTGTAAACTAAGAGAGGAGCACAATGGTTTAATGATAAGCCATTTTGCAGTGTCTCTGATCCTGCTTATCCTGAGTTCTCACTGGCAGATGAGACATTATCCACCAGTTGCCCTCTGCAACTCGCTGATAAGGTACCAGGTACACACATTTAAAACTAACTCCACATTCTAATGTGGGTGCTTGTAGGCACTGTTCATACTCATGAATAATATGTATTTTATTAATTTTACTAGAGGACATGAGGGAGAATACTTCCTGTATATCTGCTCCATTTGGAAAACAGTCTCTAAGCTGGGTGCTCTGGCATCACTAGATCCAGACAGGGAGCTGCTGTATTTTTTTCAGAACTTTTTAAGAATTTATGAAGAAAATTATTTCTTTTCTTACTTTTACCAAAGACTACACCGGTGCAGTCACACTTCTTGCAGTTGTAAGTTATGCAGTGGGGTATGTCCACACTTTGAATGTCAGTAGTATGTTGGTTTTCTTAAATGAAAGTGTTTTTAATGAAAATGTTCCTGACCTTTCAATATCAGGTCTAACCTAGAGGTGAATTAGCTCCCAAGCATTCTTTTTAAGTCTGCTATTTTGTCCCTGTTTCTTTCTTTTGAGAAACTGAAATAACTTTTCCTAAAACCTGTGAATAAGAAAGCCTCCTTCCTTCACAGTATAAAAATACAAAGCATGGACTTGCACCTAAGCAAAGAGTAAGATTTAACTAAAAATACTTTTTGAACTATTCTGCCTAATTGCACCTTCAATACTTCATCCAGATTTAGCTGTCTCAATTTTTATCAAAGTCTTATTTCAGCATTTTGTCCCTAATCTTGTTTATTTAAGTAATTTCCTCTTTGAATATGTGTTACTTTTCACAGTAAATATTAGTTATTAATGAATCTTTGTCATTGTGAGCCTTTTCTGTAGCAGTTGCTTTGATTTAACTTACTGGTTGCTAATGATTTGACCAATTGATTTAATGTTTTAATTACATAACATTAAATTTTAAATTAATTGGAAATTAAATTTTTGTAAAAAATTTTAAGAAAGGATCCCTCTCCCCCTCATTGTTTTTTAATATTGCCTCATTTAGTCACAGTTGTTTTTTAAAAAAAACATGTATCTGGTTGTATGTGAACGTGATGGTGTTGCGTGATTTTAAATTAGTTCAGTCACTGTTACTGATTTTGGTGCTCCAGTAGGAAAAACACTTGATTATCTTTTGTCTTCATAGCATTTTTGCAACCCAACAGAAGATTTGTTTTGAAATTTTTTATTTACATTAACGTGTGTGCAAGGCATTAGCCAAAGGAGTGGTTAGGATTTCTATTTAAATGGAAGCAGCCATTTATGCCTCTGTCTCTTTTCCCTGGGACAACACTTAGCCTCATGGGAGTGACTAAACAGTTAATCTACTAATTTTTTTCCTAAAGTAACTTCACTGTGTACTTATTTTACTCTTGACTGTTTTTTGACTAGCCTGCAAGTCATTGAAGCTGACTCTGTTTTCCATCTGTGCCATGTATATTTGCAAGGTCCCTTCTTAGGCTTTTAGGAAGGTACTAAGTCTTCAGTTAAAATCTTAGCCATCTGAAGTCTCAGAAGACGAACTTCAAGTCTACATGTAGTATGCATTTGTTCCAATTTATGTTATGTTCTCCCTGTGTTTTTTTCATGTCCTACCACTCTAGTGTAAATAAAAGTGATAGGACCTTTTTTACTGACATGAGGAAGAAACGTCAGTAATTTATGTTACAATGTACATTATATTTTAAAAATTGTAACTGAAAAACTTGTTCTGTGTTTGTGGTGTTGTGGAGCAACCTTCTTGGAAAGGCACAAGTCATTCGCATTACTTTGTAGACTTTTGAGCTGTGCCTGCTCCTACCCAACTTGCTGAGCTTGTATCTGCCTCTGACTAACAGCTATTCACCAGTTCCTCAGTTTACAGCAAGTCTCTAAATCCTTCTCATCTCTTTCTCAAGCAACACATTCATCTTGGAAAATGCAAAACAGTGAAAGCCCCCACTAGGAATTTCATTATTTCTTTTAATGTTATGTGGAGGGTGCACAGAAACTGTGAAGCAATGCAAAAACAAATCTAGGGATGACAAAAATGGTCTCACCTTATTGCCTATTGGTGTGGATTTAATTTTGTGGTGATTTTTCCTTTACAATGCCAACAAGACATAAATTATCATGAGTTATAAATGGAAAATCTTTTATCTGATGTCTGCAGAGAACAGCCTGCAGGATTAAGTTTTCTTTTCTTTAAAATAAACCTGCCTGTTACTTTTGTTTTCATGGAAGGATCAATTTTGGTATATAGAAAACACAGGTTTTGCCCTCCTGAGTCAATTTATTGGCCTATTCATTGTCAGTATTTGGGAATGCATGCTTTAAAGCAGGTCAGCAGAATTAATCAGTCATCAAACTCCTAGGGAAAAAAAAAAATTCCTAGGTTTAGAGTACATTCCAGAAAGTAATAATCATTTGTTTTAAACAAGACCTCTTCTAAATAAAAGTTTCTCTTGTAGGTAAATGTGCAGGAGATATCTGAATAAACAGACTTGGAATTTTACTGAAGGAGACTTACAGGTGTTTGTCCAAAATCTTAGCTTTTCATGCCCAGTTACACTGACTGTGATAGTGCAAACTGCTTGACATACAGACAAGTTTGCATACACTTGACCTAGTAATGGCACATGCAGCTTGGTTTAGCAGTTGTTTTTAATTAAAGAGACACCACCCAAACACCAAGACACTACATGCAAATGTTACATCTGCAATACCCATTTGAGATTGGAAGTCATGGAAGTTAGTACATGGTTAACCCACATGTCTCTCAGTGGTGATAGTGGAAGAATGAAAAATTTTGCTTGCTTTTCCAATCAAAATGTTTATAATTGACTGTTGGACGTGAGTAAAAATTCTTAGTCTAAATACATTATGAAGTTGTCTTTGTCAGCCACCTCATTCCTGCAAGTACGGACTTACTCTTGCTGCTAGAAATCCCACAATGTGACATTCTGTTAGATAGATTGTATTAATGGGAAAAAGGGATAGAAGAGACAAAGACCTAAAATTTTTGAGTTAATGGGAAGGGAAAAACATCACTCCTTAGGTTGACATTAGTTTTATAGTCTCTCTCTGTAGCAGTTTTGTAGGGACTTTGCAGTTAACAACAAGAGGTACTCTTTCGAAGCCCCGGTTTAGTGTCAATCATAGTGGATTATCAGCTACCATGTGTACCTTACTTTTTTCTCTTCTTACTCTCTGAAACATGAGGGAAGCTGGAGAGAGGAGACAGAAGCAGGCTGAAAAGTATCATTCACCACATTCATATTAAAAAGCCTATTAAAAGATGACTAATGGCTGTTTTGGTTCCTGCTACAGTTTCAGAGAGTGCCAAAAGGCTCCTACTGATTGATGATTTTAAGTTTGGTCTTCAGAGGAGTCTAATGCTCAGTGACAAGCTGGTGCAATGTGCCTCCACCATGGTAGAAAGTAAGCAGCAAGAGGCAAGCTGCTGCATGCCGGACAGAAGTGAGTGACACTATAGCTTTGCCTGGACTCATTTAAAGTAGGCTTTTCCAGAACTATGAAGTCTGTTATTAATGTTTTGATTACTAACTGGTAAGTCTTGGTTTTGTTTAAGGAAAAATTCCCTGAACTTTTTAAGTTGTGCATTTTAATTAAGCTTACTGTAGCACTGAAAAATACTTTGCTTAAAGTCACAAACATGAAAGCTCCTATAAACGTGTATAAAAAGCCTTCCATCAGAAACTGTGGCATATTCTCACCACATCTGAGACTATCCAAACAAAAACTCAGTAATGAAAACCCTGGGCCAAAACTGAATTGATGCTGAATGACTACCATACAGTGAGTTGGCAGTCCAGCTGAGTAAAAATTAGCCAAGTACCACAATGTTTCATCCAGTAACATCAACTAGAATAACCAGTTATTATTGTAATCATCTCTTCCAGAATGCATAAAACTACTAAAATGCCTTAAAGCCACGTCTTGGTCCTTCTGTGTCCATCTTCTTCTGCTTACACTAAATAGTCTGGCTGGGTGAGTGTTCCTTTGCTTAGAGCTTGTCCAATTTATAACAGGGACCACTTCCATGACTGGAATCCCACATGCTGTGGTTAACTCAAATAGGGTTTAAGTATTTCTTAAAGGTTAACAAATAGCAAAATGTGGTCATATTTCATTTTTTTTTTTCTTGCAAATTGGATATTTTATTCAGCTTTAACTGAATCAGCCATCTTCATTTCAATAATCCTCTCTATGCTTTTTTAATTCCACTAATTTATTATCACAGGTTCTTTTCTTTAAATTTCTCTAGAATTCATAATGTTCATTCTGTTCCTGTTGAACGGCCATACTCTGTTGTATCCCAGTAAAAATTTCACGATGGAATATCCTACAGTTGCATTTTTTTAATTGTATCATTTGTTAATAGAATCTTCTCAAATTCTGTGATATTGTGTTTTGTGTCTGAATAAAAATAGCAAGAATCCATTATTATTATGAATCCACACTGATGTACTAGGAAACATTCCAGAAAAGTTTAAATGTTTAATTCCTAAACAAGTGAAGTAGAACACTGTTGATGTGCAAAAAGATGTTCCTAAGAGGAGGACTATAAATTAGTTTTCTAAGATGAATATGGGCTCCCTCCACCTCTGATTTTGGTGGAAGAAACATCCATTCTTGTCCACATGTTAGAATTTTAACTTGAATTTTAAGATTATAAGAAGCAATTATCATTATGGAATAAATTTATATCTTTCCTTTTTTTAAAAAAACCTTATATTTAATTCATTATTTACATTAATGTCTCTACTTGGCAATTTTTCAGTAGAACTAGTGAAATGTAATGTTTGCTTTATTACTTTCTATCCAAAGAGCACCATATTCTCAGATAAATTTGAGTTTATTTTCTGCCAAATAGTATGTTTGCTGTAATTTTTTTGTTTTGCAGAAGTCTTAATAATTCTCACGTCCATATTGGTCCATTGGCACTTCTAAGTTGAGCTCACTAAATCTCAGAAACCTTCTCAGAAAGTCAGTTGGTGACAGGGTGTTGATTAAATTTGTTAGTTGTAGAAGGAAATTGAGTCAGCTTTGGGTTATGTGATCTACAACAGAGATCATTGTCATTCCTTTTCACTCCATAAGAAAAGATTCTGCCTCTGTTTCCTGCTTCACAGTAGATGTGGTTACCAAATGTCCACATTTCCAGACAGGCATCTCAAGCAGTGAAAAAGTGAATACCTCAAATAGAAGATAAATGGATATATACATATATAAAATAATTTATTTTTTTTTCTTGTGCATGCCTGAACTTTTTTTGCTAGGGTTTTCCTGTGTCGATGTTTTCCCTGGCTTATAAGCAGAAAAGGGAAAAGAAACACTGTATGCCATGAAGAACAGATATCACCTTCTTTTGTTAGCATCTATCAACTAATTTTTATTACTGGCTTCTAAGTACCTTTTTAGTTGATTCTCAGTATTCTGTTCTATGTAGTTCTGGGAACATGTGCCTTCATACATACCTTCATAATCTTTGATAATACCAGCTATTTCACTACCAGTAGTGCTATGATGTGCTTTATTTTTGTTTTTGTTGTTGTTACACAGGAAATCCAAATAACCTCCTGGACTGGATTATGTTGCAAAATGATGGGAGGCATGTAATTGTTGTAGACAAATTCTAAAATGATAATTTGCATAGATAAGAGGGCTAGCACTCTTATTCTGACAAAATGTGCACAAATAAGAATGGGTTTAATAATTTAGAGGGCTTATATTTTTACTTATCACATTTAAAAGGTAATAAAGGGCTCTCTTTTAATTTATGTGAATGAAGTTCATTATAGATTATAGCGGGTGGAAGATTATCACCTCCTGAGTCACTGAAACCACCTTGTTCAAAGGTGTCATTTTTTCAGTGTTCACATGGAGAGCCAAGACCTGAGCTTTGCACACATCATGAAACTTAAGCAATTAAAAAGCCTGACACATCCAGTAACTGGATGTGGAAGTTAAGAAAAGCTGGATCCTTACCTGAAGCAATGATCACCACTTTGTATCTGTTGTTCCCTTGAAACTCAAGATCTCTTTTTTAAAATATGCAGCTCTCAAAAGTTTGATGTGCAGAATAGAAGTTTGGGAGAATTGGCTTCCACTCCTACTTCTGATGTGGTCTTAAAATATGACTTTGAGATTTATTTTTTTCCTGGTTGTCCCATGGTGATTCAGAAATAATGTTCAATAATACTTATTTCAATTGCAGCATCCAAGAGAACCAGTAGATCAACAGACTATATGTGATCACTATATTTGTTTATTTCAATCTGTATATATTTAGCATTCATCTGAAAAACATGAGGCTTCTATTAAATTGATAGACTTGCTGAAACAAAAAAAAAAAATAAAAAAACCTGACAGTAGCCAGGTACAGAATTTTTAAATTAACAGCATTTTTTTTGTTAAGACTAGAATGCAGGCAGTACAGTGCCAATTATGCTCTCAGATCTCTCTGTGTGTATCTGTAGAAAATATTATGTCTCTTGTTCCTCTTGCGTGAAGAATGCTATCAATCCAAAACTACATAACATGAATAAACTTATACTAGCAACTAGGACAAGCCTGCCAAAACTTGTGTTTTTCCAAGGTATGGACCTCCAAAATGGAGACATGTTTTTAATTAGCCATGTGATGACAACACTAAGAAGGCAGGCACTTATTTTTACTTACTATAATCCCACAGCTGTTATGGGCAAAAGTATAAAACTAGCATTTTGGGGGAAAGAAAAGGATAATAATTAGAATTGAATTCCCCTAGTTAGAGCTGAATGGGTACATCAGAATACTTAATGCACATCAATTGTAGGAGTAAATTGCTATAGATCAATTAAGTTAATTGAAATTAAAATAATTTAAACTTGCTGAGAATCTAACTACTATGGTGAAAAACACAAGGCAAGACAAATACGATTTTTTTGCCATTTCTTTCTCAGGGGAAGAAGTGACACCATAGGGTCTGTCTTCTGTATGCCGTGCAATAAGACTAATTTGTGACTATTTCCATGCCTATAAAATGCTCTGAGTTCCACTTGGGGATGGACTAATTTTATTAAAATAGTCCCTTTATTGACTTTGAAGAACTAACCTTGTTTTATAACAGTTGTACATCATATGTAAAGAACTTAAGGAGCACTGAACGAAAGGTGGCATGGAGACAGAAATGATTTAACATTAATATAAATATTAAAACAGTACCAGTTGCTTGTTCCAACATGTCAAATTTTCGATTTTGAATATTGTCCTTCATTAAACTACTGTGGTGGGTTTACC
>VYZX01035665.1:0-12280 GCA_013401335.1 Brachypteracias leptosomus
ACACTGACGACTCATGTTGAACTAGAACGTGACCCAGCCAGCCCTGTCCTTGTTTTGCTGAGTCCTGAACACCTCCAAGGTGTGCTTGCTGAGCAACCTGTCACTGTGAGGTCTTACCTTCTTTGAGAAAAGCGGGTTTTTCTGATGTTTATGTGAGCCTCGTTCAACTTGTGTTTTGATTATCACTTTCATATTAATTCTGCTTTTGGAGTAAAAAACACCTCCCACTGCTTACATTTCAGTTCTGCTGCCGTGTTGCCAAAAAGCTGACAAAATCTTGTCATGTTGGGTTTTTTTCCTTTTAGTGGATCTTGCAGTATAATCAGGGAAGAAAAATCAGTTGCTTCTAAAAATTTTGTTCTTTTATACAGACCACAAACTTTTTAAAGGAGTAAACAAATGGAAAAAGGAAAATCAACAGATTTTCAGGCTCTTTTCTAAATGGAAATCAAGCTTTTCCTTCCTTAAAGGCAAGTGACATTTGTAGGAAAACTTACATTCTGTGTTTTCAAAGCAATAGATGTAATAACTAAATAGTTGCCAAAAATAACTTACAAATTAGTGTGAATATCTATTTATCACTTTGTAATAATATAGTTGAAAATGGTAATACAGAAATCCCAGTGTAGTGGATAATCTAGTATCAATTAGCTCTTTGAAATCTTTTCACATCTTCAAAGTGCAGTACATTAACTACTCCTAACTGCATCTTGTGGGCACAGTATTCTTTTGGGAACTAATTACTGGTGGCCTAAGGATGCCTCCTCACAGCATGTATTCTTTTCCAAAACTTACTTATGTACTTCAACAAAAGAGTGTATCTGGCTGTACCTTTTAAGGCATATGAATGACTTCAGAAACCCACTCCTTACCTGTCTTCACAACAAGGTAATCTCATTGATATCTATGGCTTTGGAAGGTACTGTGGGTTTAAAATAATTTCATTTGTTAGAATCCTGATCATCTGAACATGCAATTTAAAAGACAATTTTTTTTTACAATTTCTCAGTCATTCTATATCCATAAAGACAAATTAGGAGACACTTCCAGTCAAGACTCTTTTTTAACACATCATTAGAACCAAAATGGGCTTCACCAAGTGGTTGCAAACCACTTGAGTGCTTGTTTGCAGTTCAGTTACAGAATCTGTGTTCAGAATTTTCTGTCTCTGGTTTACATTTTTGTTGAAGCTAAGACTTACTATGATCTGAGACCCACTATGATCTGAGATCGCCTATGATCTTCCCACACAGAGAACATAATAGCCGTTAATCTCTAACTAATGTCAAATATCTCCTCCAGGAACCACTGTAAACAGTTTATTGCAATATGTGAATGCTATAAAATCCTAATAACTATTAATGACATTGAATGACATATTAAAAAAAATCAGCTCCCCATCTAATAGTAACTGTTGCTTCATCTTACTTCATTATGAATACTCTAATCTGCCTTTGAGAAATGAAGATTACATTCATGAAGCAGCTTGGAAACTTGCAGTTCTTTAAAAAAACAAAGGGAATTTTGAGAACAGGTACAATGCAAAGCTGGCACCATGTATCTTATTTTCTGTTGTTATTGGAGAGTTCTTATTTATCATAAGAAATAAATTCTACTTGACTGTTGAAACAGAATGAGAAATACAGGTCTGGATTACACATTGATCTTGACTGTCAGGCCAGGGGCTGATTTGAAGGTCAGTCATATGTCCTTTTTTCACGTATCTATAAAATGATGACTATAATGATATGTGTCTAATCTAATTTTGGAAGAACAAAAAGAGTTTTCAGATTTCTGATTATAATCCTGTGTGAGGTTTTAAAATACATGTGGGGGTTTTAAATTGAAACAAAATTTTATACATTGGCATCCTTGTACCATTAGTCATCAGAGCCAACCCCATTTTTGCCTGAAGTGTAAATGCTGATCGAATCATAAAGCATGCTGTCCTGCGTGAATTTGTTCCTGTTGGTGGGATTACAAAGGTAGTGGGATGTCAGGTTGATGTTTTCCCTCTCTCATCAAAGAGCAGAATAGGCCAAGATACTTAAGTTAGGGATGATGTCTGTTAGCATCAGAAACAGACTAAAAGAGCTTAGTTACCACACAAGGACACATATATGTCATCTACTGAACAATCCTGCTTACAAAATCACAATTTGTGGTTGTTGTAACTGGAACTAGTCTCTCTTGTTGGTTGGGACCTAGTGATTTGACCCAGAAAATGGATTGAGGCATTCTGAGTTTGGATGGCATCACTCTTACTACTCCCAGCTCTGTATCTGCGATCATCTCGATGTACGGATATGTGACTGTTATGCCAGTGAGAGATAAGTAATTTCTTCTAGCCTACCTGCAGCTTGTGCGGGTTCTCATGAAGTTCACTTTAAGCATCTTACTAACTTCCCTGTGGCTCATGTGGAAGGAGAGTGAGGAAAGAAGTGCACACAGGCATTCATCCTTAATGAAGATGTTTCTTATCCTGCAGATTTTTTTACTCTTAAATGTATTTCAGATAAAATGAAAATGAGAAATGTTTCTAAAACATATTTCCATCTCATGTGATCTCAGCAGGTCCTTAGATTCTTCAAACCCATCCGCTGCTGCATGGTGACAAACCACTTTTCTTCCAAAAGAGCACTAACCTTATTATCTATGCACAGACCCCATTAATTCATTGTATACAAGAGCTGAGGAGTAAACCAGAGATGCTGATAAATGTTGATTTTTCAGTGAAGTAAGGAATATTCAAATTAACATATTTCTTTGAGTATGCATTTTTAAACTTAGTAAGCTCAATGCTGTAAAAGGCAAAACTATCTCATTCATACTCGTAGGCCTCAGTAGTTACACTTCTATTACCAAAGGTTGGAAGCCAAGAACTTGGAGTAAAAGAAGACTGTAATGTCAAAAGCAGCACTGGAAATATTGAGCATGATAAGTACAAGTGACAAATTTAACATATGGACTTTGTAATGCTCTATAGAATTAATCTGGTCTAGGATCCTGACTCCTCAATGTTCAGCACAAGCTGATTCAGAGGATAAAGCCAGCAGCTGGTATTTACCTGAGACAGTATCTTCAAGAAAAGTTTTCCCTTTTAGGCACAGTAGTTAGAGATTGTAGAGGTGCTTCAAATGGCCTTGTGTTTAAAGATTTTGTTAAATGTTTCCAAGAACTGAGTGTCTTGAACATCTGCTAGACATTCAAAAGTGATTCAGATGTAGTCTCTAAAGAGGAACAGCAGCAAGGTTTTTCAAATATGATCAGCTCCTACAATAATAACTGAACATCAGTGCCAGCATTAATGAGAAAAACAGAAGGTGTTAAAATGAGCTAGAAAGCTTTTAGGCCTATTAGTCTCTGCCAAATGAACAGCTTTAATACACAAGCTTTTATGATGCTCATGCAGTTAACCCAGTATGTTTTATAATGCCTGTCTTGTCAGTGAAAGATAAGGATTTAATTATAATGGAACCACTTTTAGTGAAAATATCTGCTATTTCCTGATTGCTTAACAGTTCTGATTTTTTTCTGACTTTTAATACCATAACAAGAATTACAAGTGAAGGAGGACTCCTATGCAGCTGCTTCAGAAATTTTATCTGCAATGGCACATTTGTTTTCCATCTGGGTATTCACTTAAATTACATTTCATCCCTCATTTATATTTCTCACCTACATGATAACATCACACACGCTGATGCAGTTTCTCTTGCCATCATCCACATGACTCTTTCTGATTCTATTTGACACTGTATTAAGGTAGACCACATTCTTGTTAGCAGTAATAAGCATCAAGGTGGTTGAGTGCTGCTTTGAATGAAGACAAATAAATGGAAGGACATATAATGACTGTACACACTGTAAGGCAAAAAGGCTGTCTTAATGGACTGAAATCAGCTTATGAGGATAAAATGATTTCACTAACATACAGTTAAGATGGACTTGACTGATTCAGCCAACAGCTTGCTTAAGGTACTATGTTATTACCATAACACCAAGAACTACATGGTAAAGGGTTCCCTGAGTCAGATACAGCCTGTACTAATGAGTGAACACTGGTCAGACTGAATAACAAATAAGCATGATGAGCTCTAGGCCACCAAGGACTTTGCAGTGATTTTCACTGTGCTGCTCAACATGACAACAAACTTCACAGTGGCAGTAGGAAAAGAGCTCATGTCCCAACCCTCACAAGGCTTTCACTGCTCTAGCACGTGCTGCATCAGCACTCATGCTGGCCAGGTGTCAGTCCCTGCCCTAGGATGAGAAGGAAAATCTCTGATTAAATGCAGAGATGCAGGCAAGCAGGCAGTTCTCTGTCCATTCTCTCTGCATAGGCCTGCAATACAATGACATAAATTCCTAAATTGCTGTTAAGAAGGTACTTGAGAATCTTTGTCTTCCCTCTCAACTATATCTGCTTTAACACCCTTTGCTCACACCCTTGTACATCCCCTTCATTACCAGGTAGGAGAAATGACTAAATGTGTGGACAGAGGGAGGAGAAAGGCCCCTACATGCCAAAATGGACCTGCTAAAGGAGGCAAAAATCTCTATAATACTAGCACTTCTATGCCCCATTGTAGAGCCCCAGCAGCCTCGTTAGACCTGAGATTCTGGTCTTCATTCATCTTCGTTCTGACCTTTGTAGCTAATTTCCCCAGATTTTTTTTCCTTATATATTTTGAGGTATTGCCTACTCAAAGTTCTCCATAAAAAGTGAGAATACTAGGTTTGCATAGATAAAATTTCCTCAGAAAAAATAATAAAGATGTGCAGGTTTTTGGCTGTAAAACCAATGACAATGCTAATCAGAAAATCAAAATCTCTGGAAACTTTTACAAGTTTGATTCTCTGACATGGGTAACTCATATCGTATAGTTATTTATTTATTGTAGCAACAATTTTTGAAAAAATATGTTCACCATTTCTGTAAAGTTGTATTATAATTTTTATTGACCCCTGTTTACAACAGTCCAGTAGAAAAGTTGCAGCCACCAAGGAGGAAATTTTCATATGAAATTTTTGTTGCTTTTAATCAGAAGTAATAAACTGTTATATTTCATGGCTAACACCTTATATTCTGCAACTTACTGGGGAACTGATGCAAAAGAAAATTAATACTAGCTAGATGGAGACATACAAGTTAATGCAGGGTTTGCATACATGTCAATAAATTGAAGACTTGTATTAGGATTTTCTTTTAGGAAAACAGGAAATCCTGTTTTTTTTAGGATTTGAGAGTGAGAAATCTCACTTTCACAATCAGTACTGGTTTGTGTCACATTAAAAATAAGAGCTTTGAAAAAAAAATTCCAAGTACATTTTGATATTTTTATTGTGTTTATTCATCACATGCTGCTGCAAATGCATTAAAAAAAAAATGGTCCATGTAACATATTACATTCAGTGTCTTATTGATAAAGTAATTGCCACACTACTTCAAGCTTTTATAAATATTCCCCTTTTCCTGCTGCTGATTCCAAGCAATCAGGCTGGTTTTCCCAGAGATTAAATACCAGAGAACATAACTATGAATGCTGCTTTGCTGTTTATGATCTGAAAATATTTTTTTCCCCTATGACCACAGTCCTTGAAAATTTATTCTCTTTAATCTACTTTCAAATCCCTAAATAAAATAGGCAAAGTGAGGAGCTGCCAGCTGATTCTCCTTGTGTGCTTAACATGTCTGAAATTCTGACCTACTTAATTTTTTTTTAGCAGACTTTCATCTCCAAAATCTTAGGCCAATAATGAACAAACAATGGAGTAAATAAGTAGGTACTGACTAGCCAGAAAGTACAGCTACTGTCCTGTTTGCTGGGGATGATTTTATATTTCCCAGCATGTGTTCATTTTGAAAGTTATTGAGGAGGATCTGGACTTCCAGGCTGCTGCAGAATGATCACTGAACAGTCATTTGCTGGAGGCAATCGCTATTATTATGGCCTTGACTCCACATCATTTGAGGACACTGAAGGATTGGTATTGATTTTTGAGTAGCTTTTGTAAAGGGCCCGTGCACCTGACAGCAACTGGACTATATCATTAGACTACCTATGGGATTTTTCATCAAATCTATTTCTAAAGGTAAGAAGAACTCTTAACCTCTGAATCAGAAGATGGATGTGTAAAAGGGATTAGTATTTCAAAGGAAAGAATTTCAAGAAAACAGATGCTAAAAGGCTGTTTGAAGTTATGGATCGCAAGCTAATCTGATTTATGAAGGCAGCACAGTAACAGTTTTCTAATTAATTGATCTGAATGTTCTTAAGGGTGTTGGATTCTTAATATTCACAGGAGTCAATGAATAGCAAAAACCTATTTCTTGTCTCCAAACCAAAGTGGACCCTTGGAAAAAATAATTTAACAGCTGCTTGCCCACAGTCATAGAACCTGCGGCAGCTGTTAACGCAGAATGTGGAGTCCCATGCTCTTAGGCTGACTTACCAAACCTTCTCCTCTGACATGGTCTTTCTTCTGTTGTATCTGCATTTTAAATAGTCCCAGCACAGCTATGAAGCTCCCTGGCTCTGATAATAGTGGGAACTCAAGACCACAGGCAGAGTGAGGTACCCACTACATATGCAATGCTGGAGCTGGGGAGCTCTGTGTCTGACCTTTTCCCATCATGTAGCATGAGAAACAATGGTTTGCATTAGGCTTTAGGTGAACAGAACATATGTGTTGCAGAACAATTCCTGGGATTTTGTAAGAAGATTTTAGAATCGGTTCAGATTAACCTAACTGAGATTTAGGTGAGATTAAAGTAAATTTCAGCTCTAGCTAGTTGAGCTCTGTTAAGATCTCAGCTAGAGGATCTGTCACTATTTTGCTTGCAAGAACAGATTTTCACCCGCATGTTACAAAAAAAAAATTTAAAAGTTAACTTGGAAACAATGATATCTATCTCTGCCAAGCAAAGACTAAAATTTATTTACTGCAAGGAGCTAGAATTTTAAAAATTGAATCGACTTTCTATATTTTTCTTTTTTAAAAAATTAAGCGCACAACTTCAGCTTTGTTTTTTGCCTTTGATTAGTTTTCATGTCAGGTTCTCATACAACCTAACTTACTGTTGCAATAAAAAAAATTCAAGCAACAATGTGTTTATTTTTTTGAAAGAAAATACACATTCTTAGGGTTATATGCTCAGAATAAAGTGAAAACATGAAGAAATTAGTCTTCAGTTTTAGGACTTTCTTATTACAGTTTGGTAGTTATCTTGACCACTATTTTAGCTATTAAGTTTACCCAAATACCATTATTGTATTATTGTACTTGTTACAGACAAAATGCTTATGAAGAACTTTTCCAAATTTGTGAAATTTATTGGTAAGTGAGAAATATGAACTTGAGAAAGCAAAAGAAATTTTATCTTTATGAGTCTGGAAATGCCCTTCCAAAGGACACAGAGTTTTCCCAGAAGATTGGCTTTAAGAAGTCAAAAAGCTTTTGAAAATATTTACTTAAACACAAAACTTTGCATGTGTTTTCCTTGTAAATAAAGGATAATGTAGTGCAAAAGCAGCTTATTCCAACTAAGCATACAAATATGCATGAATGCCAATTAGATTAGATTTATCCTGACTTAATTTGAATTAACTTGATGGGTCTTTTGACACAAGCTGTACTGACTAATTGTTGTTTATTTGGGTGCTCTATATCAGTGAGCATGGCAATCTAAAGCTCAACCAGATGTTCATATTTTCTTTGATTACCCACAGCCTTAAGCTTGAAGAAAAATCAATCAGCAAAATGATTCTTCTTAGCATCTGTCAAGGTACTGATTGCATTACCGTAATAGCAGTCAGAAAAGCAGAATGGCTCTGATTCCCCTTTCACTTACCCTGGTATCAGCCTTCAGTAGCTAGAGTCTTGGTTTGGTACCATCACAAAACATGGAAATTATGTGAAATTAGACCAGAAGTTTTTATAAGTAGTTGATATCATCACAGTGAAGAGAGAATGTATTTTTATCTTCATATGAACTTATATTTATATGAGTCACTTTTATAAAAGTATCTTTGCATGTTTTATACTGGTATCTGTTTATGATGAGTTATTGACTGAAGGGATATTTTTTCCAAACATCATCTAAAAGCTTTTAAGAAGCTGAAAATTTAGCACCTGCGTGTAGGAAACCTAAGTCTACTGAAACAATTTCTTTGGAAAGCTTTTTTTTTTTGTTGCATTCCAGAATGGAACAGTGGTAACAAGGGAGAAAGCACAGTTTGCAACTATGTTGTTTAAAGAGTTATCATGGTCTGGAGTTCTCCCCTGTTCAGGAATGTTTTAATTTACAATCCTCTCCTGCCTGTCTGGCAGCCAAATACTTTGAGCAGGAATTGTCATCCCGTTTGTTTCCCTGGTATATCCTCAGCCTAAAACAATTTACAGCTAAGGAGAACTGAGGGGAAGAGAGCCCAGGCTAGACTACAACTATTAATTTGCTCCTTCTCTATGTGTAGGGTGGTTGCATGTCTCTTACTTTGTTGTGCATGTTACATAGAAACATCCTAAAACTATGGACATAGAAGAATCCTTGCCATGGTCCTTAAAGATGATGGGCTGTGGACAAGAGGATTCCTTATTTTCAACTGTTTATCTTAAAAGTTGTGATTAAATGTCCTTTATATTTCAGCAAGTGCAAAAGCAGACCTGTGGACAGTAATAGCACTGTGTACTTCCTCTTCCTTTTGAGTAATGAAGCTTGTGCTTTGTTTACCCTGTTTAATATGTATCATATCAAAAACATGAATTTAACCTGACAGATGACAATAATAAGGGAAAGATTCTGGAAATATTATTATGTGTGATGAGCTTCAGTAGCAATTAATTCAGACATGAGTTTACTGAAGAAAGCTCCCAGGCTCAACCACAAATTCCTGAATCCTGCTTAGTTTTCATTCAAAGCTTTCAGAGCAAGAAATTATGTGAAAGAGGAGCTATCACATCCACCACAAAGCTGCTTAATATGAGTGGTGTTCCCATAGAAGGGTTTTCAGTGTAAAAACTCACTAAATGGTGTTTCAAAACTAATTATATACATCCCTAGTTATAGAGTTGTTTAAATATTTTGAAGTGCTTACATACCTGCTGTCAGAAGTCACACAGCTAGTCAGGTTTTGCAGAAACGTGAAGCTATACCACAGACACACCTAGGTAAGGAAAACAAATAACCTATTTTCTTCCTTTGACTCTTTAGAAATATTTCTCACCACAGGTTGCATATATCCAGCTCCTCTGAGAACAATCCTCAGATCAGTGCTAACTCATGAGAAGTGCTTGCATGACGTGGTAGGGGAAAAAACACAGGAGTGGAGGGTTGCGCTGACCTCTGTACACTATGGACAGAGAGTCAGAGGACATGCAATGGGTTCATGTATCTGAAGGAGGAGAAGGCAAGGTTCATATTTTGTGGGGTTGTTTTGGTGGTTTGATGGTTTTTTATTAGTTTTTGTTTGCTTGCTTGTTTGGGTTTTTTACCTTACTTATGCTTCTGCAGAGACAATAACTAAACTTGAATCCACATGCAGAGGTATCTGTGGCTCTGCCAATGGTGCGTTCTTAATGGAATATTTGTAGGAGAAATGAAAACTGAGGAGAGAAAAATACTGGCACAAAATAGCAGGACTTTTTGGTTAAAGCTAGGTGGAGATACATCTCTTACACACACGTGGACTCAGAAGTTACCTTGCAAGCTGTAAAGGATTCGCTCCCTCCCATGAATCGGCGGGAGGCATGACGAGCCCGCAGCCCCAGGCGCTGGGCAGGCACGTGCCGCCGCTAACGGTCCCCGCCGCAGCTGTCAGGCCGTCGCTGAGAGGCGCCGCGCGAGAGGGGCTCTCTCCACGGCCGCGCTCCCCTCGACCGCTCGCGGGCAGCCCCCGGCGGTGGCGCGCGGGGTGTTCTCCAGGTGCGGAAGCTGTGGCGAGGGCTCCTGGGGCCACCCTGCGCGGTGCCCAGCTCCGCCTGGCCAACCCAGGTGCTCGGTGTTAGCGCTCCTCTGCCCTCCTGCCGGAGCCAAGCCCAGTCACCCGGCTGCTGAGCCCACAACGAGCCCTTTCTGCCAGTTTCAACCCAAACTCCCTGCTTGGTAGAGATGGAAGTTTTGCCCATAAAAAAACAAATAAGTATCCTTACTACCACCTGTTAAAGCAGGTAAATATTTCCTCAGCTGTACTTGGTCACCATTTTCTTCCTCTGTAATCCTCTCTAGTCATATATACAGTGTTCACAGGCCCCGGGCTTTACCTTTTCTGTGTCTTTGCCTTGTTACAGCCCTGTTTGTGTGTGGGAGTCAACCCACGTGTATTTACTGAGATTTGAAAGCATGCATCAAGCTCCGTATTCCTTCAATGGTTTAAACAAAAATGGACTGAATGCTCTCTGGCCATTACTACGTATGTCATGAAAATATTCCAGTGCTGCAAGAGCGGGAGAGCCCTAAAATACTTTGGTGGTTTTGCTTCCTTTGAGTTGTGCATCTCATTAGAGATAAATGTATCATTTCATACACCATCACAGCTGAGTTCCACTTGGGTAATGTGCATCCAAATTTGCTGTATATCTACATGAAGTATTCATTGTTGTGCATATTAAGAGGGTATTAACTAATTCTACTTGCATATGTTTCAGCTCTTAGCTTTCAAATTTGTGATTTTGCTTTCATCTTAGTTTTATAGCAGATAATTCTAACCATTAAATTTAATGAGTAATCACACTGGCTAGCTGCTGTTTCTACATGGTACACTTATGCATACAGTCATCAGAAAGATTATGCAAAACATGAGAAATGAATGCATGCATGTGAAACTGCATAATGTCTTGAAATAGTTGAGAATCATTTAGCCAAAAATTTTTCAGGTATCATCAGTTCATGTGTACTGTTCTTTTTTAAGGATTTTTTTATTGCTTTCTCTATAAAAATTGTTGTGGAAAGGTCAAATGTGGTTCCTCAAGTGATTCCTCATATTATGGCTTTATTTTGGAGTTAATGTGTTTAGAAAATTAAATAGACCAACCTTTATGTGCAGAGGGAAGTTTCACACAGTCAGTAATGTGGACTGATCTCCCTATTGTTTTCACGAATTCTGTTGCAAAGACAGTCTTCAGGAGGACTATAGTGCTGCCTGACCCATACACTTTATGCTAGGAAAAGAACACAGAAATGGAGTGTCCCTTGTTATTGCCTATTCCTAATCTGGAATGGCTGAATAGCCCAGAAAGGCTTTATGTTTTGTGATTCTGGCAGCGTGGTATTGTGGCTGCATATTGATTTCCCAGCCTGCTCAATGTCCTCAGTTGTCCTTTCTCCCTCCTTCAAGTACCTGACCTTAAAAGTTAAGCCTCTCCCCTTTTCAGATGTCCTATACTTTACAGTGGCTTCTCCATGATAATAGAGCTCCTTCAGAGAAAGCAACTTCAGGAATGTTTAAAACAGATGGGTGCTTGGGAGGGGAGGTGAGGGAGAGGAAGGGACAGGGAGGTGGCTGCAGCCAGTATTAGTGGCACTGTTTTCTACGGGCCTGCAATCTTTGTACTCTTTGTAGGTGTGGTCTTTATAAACCAGTTTTGCTGCTGTCTCCTAACTACGGGGATGGTGCACTACCCCACTTTACAATGATTTTGAGAGATGAACCTTGACCACTGCTGTATACCAGCAATCACATGGGAATCTCACAGGCTGGGCCATGAAGATTTCTCACCTTCCTGCCCCAGGTCGAGGACAGGGAGGGAGCCAAGTTCTGCTCCCATCGTCCTTTTCCCATATGTTTCCCCACTGCTTCCTTGTTTCCTTTTTTTCCTACATTTTTCTCCTTTCTGTTTGTACACTAAGAAATACTTCTGCTTGGTTTTATTGTGCCTTTCTTTTATATACATGCCTTTATTCAACTGGCAGCATTGTACTCAGCACAAGGGGAAACAGTTTCAGTGTGGATACTGGTGAACTTCCTCTTACCGGTCAAATAGTTTCAGTTAGTTTAAACAACTGATAATTTCAAATGGAAACGTCACAATTAAAAAAAAGGGAGAGGTGAGCAGGTGAAATATACTTTATTCTGTTCAGAAATGGGAGTGCTGTGGAAATTTTTTACAAATTAAAATTCCGTTTTTGGACCTTTCTGACAGTAAACAGCTTTAATCTTAGTATCTGTGCACTGAGTAAGTCTGCAAGCCTAGAGCAAAGTGGATATTTTAAAAAATCCTTGTGAGGAATAATGTGATAAATGATTTAGTCTTAAACTGAATTCCAATTAAAGTTTACAAT
>VYZX01035676.1:0-15400 GCA_013401335.1 Brachypteracias leptosomus
TACTTTTGCCTGCTGCACATCCAAGGGTTGAGTGTATCTCCCATCACTTCCATCTTCAGGGTTACTTTCTCTCTATGTGACAGCAGGTATTAGAACCTGTAATGTGAAAACATAAGAAGAGCAAATGAGGAAGCCTCACGTTTGAAGCATGTATTGTGACTGTTCTGCAGCGAGTTCCTCATCTCTGTTTTGAAGCTTGGAAAATCGAAGAGTATGGAGTTTCTTGACTTCAGCAGAACTACTTAGTCCACCACATGCAGAGCTGGGTAGGACTGTCTCAACAATAGGGATGTTTTTTTGGCAGAGCAGCCACAGCTGATTTTATTTGGCAGATTCAGTGAGCCAATTGTCACAAGGTGCCCTCACACACCTGCCCTCACACCACATATGTATGTGGTCCAACATTTCCTCTATTGAACATGGACATGCTCATAATCTGGCTGCTTTTGGACCTAAGCCATGCCCTATAACCTCAGAGAAGTTCAGAGTAGTCCCTGAATCTGCAAACACTTGTCCAAGGAATCCTGAAATTCTTCATCCGTGGAAGTATCTGTACCTACTCTGTTTTCAGAGTACCTCACACTGAAGAGATGTCCTTAATTAGTGGCAGGATCTGTAAAACATATTACTCTGAGCTCTGAACAACAGCCAGTAGAAAAAGAAATTAGTTGTGATAGGGATACACTGTACGTACTCCTCAGTGCTCAGCTTACAGACTACTAGGTTCAGAGCTATTCCTGAAGAAGCTTCTGTTTGCCACTGCCTGCCCTGTGCCAAAGCACCTCTAGAGCCTTTCTTCTTTTCCAATCAGCTAATTAATTCCCACAATGGGGAGCAAATTGAATCAATCTGGGATCCATCTTGCCTCCCCTGTCTGATCCCTGCACATGTAACAAACACCCTCTGCTGCCTTTTTCTCTGCTTTTCACAGCCAGGTCCCTTCTCCAGTTTCTCCAGCCCATTTGCTGATTCCCTGCTATGCACAGGCTCTGTTCAGGAGCTGAAGAGTCCAGCACAAAAACTCCTGGCTTTCCAAGGAGCAATGCAGAGTGATCAGGGATTCCTCAAAATGGCATTTACAGGCTGTTTCCTTCCAGCCCTTGGAGCTGAGGGTACACATTTGCCATTCTCATTTGGCTTCTCCTATAATAACCCGCAGCAGATATTTGATGTTTCACTCAGTAGTAACTAGAGATGCATATTGTTTTAATTTTTGTTAGTGAATCCCTGACACTTTCAAAGTCTTTTCTCAAGTATTTTAATACTCAGCTGATATTCAACACAATTAAAATCTCCATCTCACAGAGGCTGTTCAAAATGTCTACTGAAACATAGATTTTTTCTTTCCAGAAAAAAGTGATTAGACTGACCATGCAGTCTGCTGAAGGGTTGCCTTGGCTGCACATTGTTTTAATACAAAGCCTGCAGAAGACAATGATGGCAGAGCTTTGGTCAGAGCCACTCCAGGACATTATTCCAGGACTATCCAGCAGGATTTCATTCAAAACAGAGGAAGGACATAGCCATATGACTGAGTTTCCCAGCACTGTTTTTAACAGCCAAGACTTGAAATGTACTGCAATTCAGCAGAATGCAAATAAATCACAGCAGAGGAGTTGCTGCAGCTATGATGGGCTATAAACTCAAAAGAAACCAGATTTGAGGAGATGAGTTCTCCTTTACTAGAGCAGATGATATTCCCTAGAAAAGCAGATTGGTTTGGGGATGAGAGACCCTTTACGAACATAATGCTGACAAGAAGCATCACAACCCAATGAACTAGCAGAAGTACAATAAAGGAGCCTGTTGAGCCCTTCTCCCTTTCCCTGAGGTGATTCTCTGTTCTCATTCCTGTCATCCTGGCCTGTAAGGGCTGTGGTCTCTGTCTCAGAGACTGTCCACCACCTCAACTATCAGCTGATCTGTGCTCATGAAAGTCAAAGTAGGGAAGAGGTCTCAAGGACAGGCAGGAAGCAGATGGAAAGGTGTACTGAGGTATAGGAGCCTGTGTCTTTCCCCAATCTTGGTTTCTTGCAGTGTTGGTTCAACCCTCTGATGGCAACAGAGCCAATGATCCCACATCCTCCCTACTCTAGCTTTGGTGAGAGGTTGCTGTAATGCGATGGCCACAAGGTGGCAAGATGCAGGGGCAAGGATGGTCTAGAGAAGCTTCTAAGCTGAAACTGCAGGTTGTCAAGAAGGTAGCTGTAAGGAACCTTCAATGAAGTAAAAGAGACCTCTAAATGCAGTTGCACCTTTTCTCTGACTCTTCCACTGATTCCAGTCTCAGCTGGAGAAAGGATGGGGAGAGGGGGAAAAGTTGTGTGGCTGGACAGTGGACGGCATAACAAAGACAAGTCAAGGAGGGCTTTAAAAGGCTCTTTAAGATTGGATGCCATATACATGCCAGATTGGTGTATATGTTTAAGCATGTAAGTCAGCATAAGATACCTTTCACTTTCAACTTGAAATGTATAATCAGTTCCAAAGGAAAATGGTTCTCTCTACCTCTTCTTGTTTTCTCTCTTTTGGAATTTGTATTTTGTTCTTCTTCAAAGTGCTTAGCTTGACAATCCACAGCACATGGATTTTAGTCAAAATTTACTTTACCCTGATCAGGCATGCATAAAATTAATTTTCCTCCATTTAAAGTAAATATTCAATATATCCCAAAACATTAACAGCTACTTCCTCAATACAGTGAAGAGGGCTATATTTCATTACTTTTCTTAAAAGTATTGGTTCCACCCCTTTCCCCAATATTTGCTTGAATTTCTGTCCCAATGAAATAAGATAAGTTCAGAAAATAATTTTCTCACTAAGAGTCATGTATTTGCCCTGAATAACAAAATACTCATAAAAGGCTTCAGAGAAAGTCCTATGTAATGGAAAGGGTTACAAAATCTCAATTATATGAGTTTCTGAATCCTCTTCCTCCAATGGAGGTTCAGCACAGTAGCTGCCAGGGCTCAGTGCTCCCCGAGCCATTGGCAAGGCTGTCATTCCCACTGCCCACCCCACTAAGCACTTCCCCTGGACTCACATACACACACAACATTTGAGCTCTTTCTTCTGGAAAGTGGAAGTTCGCTGAGTTGTAGGAAGCAAAATATGAACTTCAAGTGAAAGAGGTTCTGAGTGTGTAAGGAAAGATATGAAGTATTGCTAAAAGCATTCTTTGTAGTCACGAAGGTGTCCTTATATGGCTTTTCTATGCTTACATCATCAACACAGAGGCAAATCAGCAGCACACATTCACTTTGAGTTTGTCATTTCTTTGAGAGGTGGCAAAGGGCAACTCACTTTTACTTTTCAGTTTTTATTAGGGTTTGTGCAGTTATAAAAAATTCATCTGTGCTATTGTCCTAATGGTTCTGAAGAGGCACAAATCTGTCTGACAAACAGAAAGAGATGAGTGATGCTGTTCATAATGCTTATATAAAATCCTGCCTCTCTCACGGTGTTTTCTTCCTCACTCCTTGCAACTGCCTTCCATTAGTCTCAGCCGTGGGAATGCAGCAGTTACCAGGGCCTATTTTCACACCTTTATAAAAGTCACAACCAAAAGCAGTAGGACCTCTGCCCTGAGGGTGGGGAGGGGGACTAGCATGTAGCAGTTGTTCTTTTTCTCTAAAAGGTGAAGTCTCCAATTATTCCTGTCCCTTCACACAGGGCTTATTTGCTCAGTAAGTTTTAAATACTATAATCTAAACCTCAGTTTCTTTTGTCCTCCTAGCTACCTGCAGTAGATAAGTTGTCTTCTAAAGTATTTCATGTGAGTGGGCAGGACTGACTCCTTACACAGGCTAAAAATATTTGCTCTCTTAATGCCATGGTAGGTTCTATCCATAAAAGGATTAATTAAACCACAGCTGTGAATATACAGATATCATGATCACCAACTGCAGAGCACATACACACACACATACAGTGAAATGAATTAATGTGTCCAGAGAACTGTGTCACTTGATCTACCAGCAATTATCTCCATTTGGGCCTTGTTTGGCTAGTTCTGAAGTGGGTGCAAGAGACCTCATCACAGTTTTGGGTTCTATCAGTCGGGATTGAGTCATAGCACACAGAAGACAGCAGGGAGTGCTCCAGACCCCTTCTCCTGCCTCTACACAGACCCAGAGGATGCCAACAGATGTCTGTCAGGTATTTCACAAACACAGTCTACTGGAGGCTGCACCTCACTTGGCAGAATTAATCCACACTTCACCAAGGAGTATCACAGATGACTTTACAAACCAGTTATTGCAGAACCAAGGATGCCACCAGATGTTTCCTGGGGGACAGGGTATCTTTGTAACCTTACAATGTCACAATGTTCTAATAGCAACAATATCTTTTTTTTTTAATATGATCATGCAATAGCAGCCTGGCCAGAGCAGAACAGAGAGCAGAGTTGGCTCACCTACTATATGTCAGCTTCTGACTGTGTTTTTTCACTTGAACGGGTTTGGAGTTCACAAGTGGCCTTATGTGATGCAGAGCCTAATAGGGGTCTAAGATACATCCAGAGCTGGTCAGCCACTTTCCTAGCGAAGTTCAGGGTTGCTCACGTCAGGCAAGCCAAGGCCATCAGGTCCTAGTGGTATCAATGATAACTGCCTCAGTAATTTGAGATTCCCTTCCTTTAAAAGGATGAAGTGACAAGAAAAGTGGGTTACAAATAAACTATAGGGCAAAACACTAGGGGATATGTTGATCTTGCACTGGCTTCATTGAAGTTATGCTACAGTGAATATGGTTTCATGTCTCTATTGAACTTCTTGCCTTTCTACAGAAGGAAGCATGGGCAGGGGGAGCAGGCTGGTAGCTCCTGAAGTTTCTGGGATTTGTTGTGACAGCAGCAGGTGCTATTCATTTGTTGACTGATATTTAGATCTTCAGGTAAACCAAGGGGTCAATGTTCAATTCCTAGGTACCCTAAGGCTGAGAGATATCCTGTCCTGTCAGGCTATATTCTTCCATTTCCTAGCAATGACAGCCAGGCAAGGAGATCTTCAGAAATGAAGTTGAAATATGTCTAAGCTATTGAAGAATGAGGTACAGAGAAAACCAAAAAGGCTTAGACACCTAACTGTCTGCACTTACTATGGACATGACTGCCCTGCCTTGGATTTAGTGACTGAAAATGACTACTTCTGTCAGCACATCATCACAGAGAGAATGTGTGAATTGCCAGAAATTGCACAGTCTGCAATCTGTCCACAGCCAGCAGTGGTGTTGCCACTGCTACTGAGTGGCTCTGCTATTGTCCAGATTAACAAACAAGTAGAATACTGTACTTTTAATATTATTGACTGAGGGCAGGGGAGGGTTGAGCACTACAGGTGCACAGCAAGTATTCAGCAGATATGAAGTAGTGTTCAACATGACTCACAGAAAAATAAGTACTAGCTGAGTGCCTTACCTCCCAGCTACTGCCTGCTCTAGGAGACACGAATGGTGCCAAAAGACCAGAGAAAGGAGAAAGGGAGGAGAGGGAAAGAGAGAGGTTTTTCTATACTACACAATAACAACACAAGTAACAATAGACTTCTAATTAAACACATTTCAAGAAGCAGCTTTCTGATTTTAGCTCTAGGCAAAGTAAGAAGCTAATAACAAATCTTTTATGTCCCTGAAGCATCGCTGGCACTAGGACTTGACCAGGTCTTGTCTCTCTCAGAAAATGCCTACAGCACATACTGGGCTGGTGAGACATACTGGCTCCAAGAGCTGCCTTCCTAGGCTTTGGCATGAGCTAGGATTCCTCAGTTCTCACCAGGTCAGGGTGAGACTGGTGATGGAACAGCATAGATATTTTATTAGATATTATATATTTAAAGGATTAAGCTGCCAGTAATGATGTGTGGGAGCCCCTAAATAGCAAAACGCTCTTAGACCTTGCCTCATGGGACACTGAGCTTTTTTGGGGGCCTATAAGCAAGTTGTCTGCTTGGTGCTGGCCACATGATATCACCACAAGAACTGATATGGTAGGTACAGGGGGACACTGGGTATGTATAATCTACCTGATTCATTTACATAACTTGTTCTGCCATAGTCCGCAGAGTTCACATTGACCTCAGAGGTCCATAAACCAAGTCAGGCTTAAGCACAGTACTTGGGAGTTTAATGCAGTTTGCCACTGGCTCTGACTGTGCTGCCCTTGACAGAGTCCAAGGCAGTCTGTGTCAAGCTAGTGCAGCTGACCTGGATGCTGAGCTTGTGCATTGCTGGCTCACCAGAGACAGCTAAGCAAATGGATTATTTTCTTGCTTAGTTTTGGTTGGAAATTTATTTTCAGTTAATCAAAGACAAACTAGAGAAAAGAGAAGCTACATTCTTGTGAAGCAATTTTGTCACCTCGATTCCAACTCTGGATCACATCTAAGGACAAATAAAAAGGGGAGGAAACTCTGAAACACCTTATCATTTTTGTCAGTGCCTATGCTGTCATTCTCTGTAAGTGGTGTGCATGTCTACAGATTGCAGATACATGAATCTATCATGCCATGCAGCACTTTATCACATAAGACAGTAGGGCAATGTCAAGGGTTTTCAGCAAAGAATGTAAAAAAAAGAGAATGGAAAGGAGAAGCTGGTAGTCTCAGCAAAAAACAGATGAGAGTAAAACTGTATCCAGGACCATTACACAAAGCATGCAGGTTTTAGTTTTATAAAACAGGTATGAGTTCTATCTTGCTTGGTCACATAAAAAAGGCAATACTCAAGTGTTAGTCATAAAAATGCTATATAAAGAGGTAAAATCATCTTTGCATCCCTGTTCACAGCTGACACACCCATAGGCCAAGTTAGCCCTTTTGGCATAGTATCTGTCTCTAGTCCTTGTGCAATAGCTTGTCCACCACCATGGGATTTACCGCTTTCCAGAACATATTTCCTGAAGTTTGAGCCATTCGTGTGTAATAGTCTGAAAGTAAAAATTCTGTCTTGGAAATACTTGGAGTTTGAGTTTTGGTTTTGTTCTACTATTTTAAAACAAAATGGTGATCTTTCTATATTTTTCAGAAGACACTGTAGAGGGAGAAGCTCCTAAACTAAATTAGCCAGTAAAACACTGCTGCACTAGTGGCAGATAGGTATGATGGCAGCAGGTCTTTTTATCTAACTGCAGCATCTTTACAGCTCTACATCTGACCTGTTATTCTTAAAATAAGCAAAGAAGAATAGATGTCTCTGGGGTGTAATTCAGCTCTTCTATTTGACTCATTTATACTTAATGGAGCTAAGGTTTAGTTTACTTCGAATTAAAATCAGACCTGGCTTTAATCAGACGCAGAGATCTCAATTTCCCAGTTTTGTGCTTTAGTCTGCTAGTTATCCTGGGATCATAAAACATCATCCTGTCCCTAAGAAACTTTTCTGGATTTGACAAATCTGTATTTTCAAATGAAAAAAAAAAAAAAAGATTGTGCTAAAAAAATCCCCCAATAGGGTAAAAACCCATATTTTCCAAAAGACATCTTGGGAGCTTTGCTGCATGGATATGAGGCCAGAGCATCAATTGGACCTCCGTGCACTGCTGGAGGGTAAAGAGCAGTTAATGTCAGCACCTTCTTGCTGCTCCTTCAGAGCCGTAAATGCCAGGTAAGCTCAAGCTCAGTGAAGCTTAACAGACAAATGTGAAAGACACACTGCAAGGATCTCAAGAAGCACATGTTCCAGTGTATTCTGATGTACTGACGTGCCCCACCCAGAGAACACTAACAGAGCTGCCTTCCATAACTTCCCTCTGATGCACATCTCCTGAGCTTGTCAACACAACATCAAATCCCTGTGAACAGAGGCCCTCTGCAAAGCACTCACACTTCTGTACATGGGCACAGCTGGGAGCCCTGCAGAAACCATGTTTCTCACAGTATCCTGGCAACTCTGGATGGAGTGTGCTTCTGTAGGAGGGAAGAGAGGTGGGAGCAGGAAGGATGTGTTGTTGTTTCAAAACATTTGTATAAATATTTTCACTTCAAGTTAATTTCTACAAGTGACATGAACTGTACAAGGACAGATTATTTTGTGTGTTTTTATCCAGTGCAGCTTTGGTTTTGTATGAAACCACCAATTTTCAGATTTTCAGCCAAGTTCATAGCACCAGAGATGACAGTCAAAGAGAAAAAGGATGCAAGATAATTACTCTCCTCCAAACCATTCTAGCACTCAAGTCCCAGTTGCATTGCTCTTATGTATTGCTATGTCTGCCTGTTATTACTTGGCATCAGTAGCAACGATGAAATAGTTAAAGGCTTTTTGTGATGTAGTGGTAAGCAGAAGTGTTGAACATGCACAATATCCTTGATAAAATTCTCAGAGGAGGAGAATGCTCTCTGCAGTTGCAAAGCATGTGCTTATTTGTTAGATAAAATGTAATTTCACTTCTGATTTAATCTCGTCACAGAATTCTTGCACTTTAATCCATTTTTGAGAGCCTAAATTACAAAATACCCTGCTTTTATCACCAAATTCATGTATAAACAATGACATGTGAAAATTTAAATATTTGCATATGAGAAGTAAGGAGTCATGTAATCACTGCTAGTTTTAGATCTAAGCTGTTACACTGAAGGTTATCTAGTAAAATAAAAGAAGACCAAACATTTTCACAAGATCTGATAAAACTGCAGAATTTATCCAGGAAAGGTCAGCTTTTTATTTTCTGTAAAGTTTTAGAATCTTCCCACGTAGCCTGTTGGGCACACTAAAGGAAAAGGCTCAATTAAATACTTCATATTAGAATCTGAGTCACACTTGTAACCTTGTTCACACACTGAACTCTAAGTGCATTTTTCACAAAAAAATAGCAAATAAAATATGACCTCAGTAAGAAGCCCTGACATTATCTACTAGACTCAAGCATTGGTTTTCTGCAGAGGAGAGATACCTCCTGAGATGGGGACTGGAGTGTGCTTTGCATTTGCCTCTCCCTCTGTTGAATATGTAGAATCACAGTGGCATCCACTAAGTGAATAAGTGCAATCCAGAGCTCTCACAGAGTAAGGAGTATTGTATAAATGCTCTATGCATGGCAGACCTATGCATAAATGGAAAAATACCACTGGTATATCACTCAAAATGATGTAAGAAAGCCAACAGTGGCTCCAGTCAGTATGCAATGTGGCCATTTTATACGTGAGAGGATTTGATATGATTAGTTGATGACAATCCAATTCTTGAAATGCTTGCATTGAAGAAAGACTAACTAATATAAGCCTTTTTCTCTGATATCCTCCTAGAATGTAGAAAACCATGTGCTAGTTTATGCTGAGAATTGATATTTTTAATCCACTGTGAAGTTACATATCTACTGTTTCAATTATTTCTACTTTGTATGTATTCAATTTTCTTTTATAATTTACTCCAAGAGTCAGTCTGAGTCGTTGTGATTGTGCAGTTCTTTGGCTGTAAAACTGGCACTGGAGACTGAATTATGCCCTGTGGGCAGTCCTACTGACTCCATATAGGGGCTTAGAGCCACCTCCTGTAACCCGTTTGGCTTAAAGAGTAACAGATGTGTAATAGACCGTAATGAAACAAGGGTTTGGATACCACCTCACCCACAATTGATTCGCTCTAATCCGTGCCAGCACTGTATGCGAAAAAGAATGAGGAGGAAAAAATTAATTTCTTTTCCTAAATACAACAGGTTTGACCTTAATCACACACAAATAGTAAATGTAGGTAAGAAGATTCCTAAATAGCCACTTGTCTGGGAAAAAGAAACAAAAAAAAGATCTTAATGTTTTGAATATCTCTGTATTATTATGCCCATTTTACTAACTTTTGTGTTTGGGGTTGGATTTACTTCACACCACTTCTTCAGACATCTGACTTTCAGACTGATCACCCTGGCTTCCCTTGTTGGAACAAGCAGTTCATCTGATCAATCTTGCATACCTTTGAGTGTCAGAAGAATTTGGCAGTGGAGGTGCCTTCTTCTCTTTGTTGACTAAAAAGGCAATCTAAAACAACTTTTTGCCACCTCATTTTACAGTTGGATCTCACTGCAGGTTTACAAGTCAAATATTTACTTTCTGATTTAAAATTGGTTGTGAAATACGGATGCACATAATAAAGTAGCCATCATTAGTTTAAATGGAAAGAATTGCTCTGGCTTTCTCTGGAAAACTTTAGAAATGCAAATACAAATGGGACACAATTTATTTCCATCATGGGCCATTTTACTCTTTCCTCAATCTATTCCTACAAGCCACAGCTGAAAAATAATCCTCTATTCATGTTCTTCATGTACAGCTAAATATGAGTATTTTCAGTGCTATGTACATTACTTGTTGATTTTAAGTGATAACTATTAAGGATCTTGTTATTTATTTCCTCCTCTCTCTTTACCCTGTCCCCATGTGTTAAGCAGTTTTTTCTTTTTCCTGTGCATTTTTTATCTTGCATGGATGGAAACTCTTTATATACAGTTCCATAAATCCAAAAGAAAATCTACAATTTAAAATTTTTGCATTTTAACATTGTCTTTATTCACTTTAAGAGATACTAGAAATGATTGCCTATCCAGCTTTGCTTGCGAAGGGATTTTTCTCCTCTCAGGCTAACATCGTCACTGAAACTCTGCTGTCTCATAATTAATGAAACTCATAAACTTCTTTTTCATGTGTTCCATCTTAATCCACATTGTTCCTATTTGATGCTACAGACACTTGACTTCTTATGAATTCTCACTTTGCCTCACCCACACATCCAAAACATCAGCTGCTTCTCTGGCTGGAGACCTAGAAGGCTCTCACACCACCACACCTCTTCCAGCTGCTCTAGACTCTATCACTATTTAACCAGCTAAATGGACATAAACTGCCATTTTTCACAGTACCATCTGATATAATTTGATACTCCTTGTAAGTCACTACTCAGTAATCTAAATTTTTAATCTAAATTTTCCATTTCTATTTCAAAGGATCATAGAACCATTTAGGTTGGAAAGGACCTCTAGGATCATCAAGTCCAGCCTTTGTCCAACATCTCCCTGATGTCTTGAAGCGCCACGTCTACTCGTTTCTTGAACACCTCCAGGGATGGTGATTCCACCACCTCCCTGGGCAGTCTGTTTCAGTTCCTGACTGCTGTTTCAGTAAAAAACTTCTTCCTAATGTCTAATCTAAACCTTCCCTGGCGCAACTTGCATACCTTCTTATTCCACAAATGGCAAAAAAAGTCATGGAAACTTTCAGAGTCCTCCTTTTTCCCTTATTTACATTCTGATACTTTTTCAGCTATAGCCTTCTCTGTAAGTTTCCTTCCACTGAGAATTAACCATTTACAATCACCCAGGTTTTCAGGAAGCAATAACTTGTCCCAGCTTACATGGCATAAGCACAGACTGACACAAATGTTTTCTTATTTACTAGTGCTATATAGTAGTATATTACAACCATGCAAGAGTCAAAGATTTTAATAACTGCAGTTCCATAACCATCAAATTGGCTAAATTTTTGTTTTAAGCACCCTTTATGGCATTATAGGAGAAGTAGGAATAGGCATTACTACTGAAAAAAAAAAAGCTAAAAAGAAAATACTTAAAAGCCAGGTAAAATCAGAGGAAATTGAACACCAGTCAATAGACAGAAAAAGTCCTGGAAAAATGTAGAAAAAACAGCAGAAGAAACAAAGAGTATTAGAACTATAAAAAATGACAAGAACAGCATAACTAGGATTACTGGGCTCTTCCAAATCAAATGATTGGGAAATGAGCCTGGTACCAGGCCATGCTGCTGGAGTCAAGGAGGGGGCCACAGCTGTAGGCAGGGTGGCTGTACTTTGCACCACAAGGAGTACTGAAAGAGAGAAATGATGGAGCATTGGCTACATAAAGCTGTGGGGAAGAGGTGAATATGACTAGTGATTCCATAAACAGAACAGAGGAGGAGGAGAAGGAAGAAGAAAGCTATATTAAGAGTTTCCACAGTAGCGTTGTTGTGGTTGCTATATTTTAAAAAATTATATTAGCACAGCAAGGAACATACAAGATTGAAAGCTGAAGAAGACATAGTAAGAGTAAGAGAGTGAGAGACAAAAGAAGCTCAATCTACTTAGTTCACCAAAAAAGAGATCCAAAGTTTGCTCAATTTCATCGTAGGATTTCTTAAATGAGAAAAGACACTGGAGCAGGAAACCTTTGTAGACCAGATGAGAAATGCATAGCAAGGAAGGGGAAAATCCAGAGACTCCATAGTCTCTAAAAGACACTTCCCTTTAAGAGTATGAGTGGATAGTTATTGAAATAAAGTCCTAAAATTCATTTTCAAAGGAAGTTAAGCCAAATATAGATTATTTCTAGAACACAACTCTAACAACATTGGATGCAAAAAACAGTGTTATCCTGTAAGGCCACACTGGACTTGGAAAAAAAAAAAATCTATGATTTCTCGAAGCCACTAAGCCACATCAGAATAGAAACAACTGATTAAACTATGCTCCAATGACTTGAAGCTTCATATGCTGGCTACAGTGAGCATGGCTGGAGCTTACTGTGAGGCAGTTTGATTTTATTCTTTTCTTCAGTTTCAGTGCCTGAGCCTAATCTTCTGGCTCTAGTAACATTTGAGAGCAATTTTTCTCTGAACTCTTAATACTGTTTAAAGCTGAAAAGTGCCTACCAGTACCTCAGTAAATGTTAGATCTGAGTGGGATGTGGTTTTTCCCTTCCCCAGTGATTTTTCAGAAATGTCTTCTCAATTAGAATAAAAAAGAAAATGCAAAAAAAAAAGTCACAAATCTCAAATTCTTTTTTTTAATTATGTCATTTGAACCATTTCCACCATTTTCATTTTCATGTCAAACTTTTCAAATATTTTTAGATTGATTAACTTTTGATTTCCAAGTAACAAGACAGTTTCAAAAATCAGATAGTGGTGGCTGGAAGTCAACAGCAATGGTTTGGGAAATTTTTCCAATAAATGAGAACGTTATTCTAAAGTATCCTTTGCATAGCTTCAACAAAGGGACATATTTTTACAAAAAGCAATTCCTCAGAGTAAATGCTTGACTCCATTTAAAATGTATATCACTGCTGGAGCACAGATCTAGTACAATGTGTACTACAAAGAGAAAAAGGAGTTGGGAAGAGCTATTTATTTAATTTTAGCTGAAAATAGAAGAATTTTTTTTTATCTGGAAGTAGTAGAGCTGAAAATTCATTTTCATTTTCTCTTCAGGGTGATTTTCAGTTGTCTTTCAGAAGAGCATCTCAAATGAGTATTGATTACAAAAAAAATACAATTCATGAGGACAACAGCTAGTACTAGCAAGGATTTATTTTAAAAGTTTGTTTCACAGATGGCAGACAGAGGGGCTGGGTAAGATGCTTTTGAACTCTGCTGTGGTCAACAGCTGCTATTGACTCTGCCTTTCCTTAACTAAGAGGGAAGTACATCTGGAGGAATTCAGCCTAATCGCAGAAATCATGAATGAAACTGGCCAGACGAACTTGCCATGAAGTGCAGTTCCCATATTCAGGCAATCCACAGTCTTTTAATTAGGTATGCATTTCAAATTGCAAAAAGCTTTTACTGAAACCTCAGTAATGGAAGAAGCTAATGAACTCTTACAGCTGCACTGAGAGAGTTTTACTTTTAAACAATTCACCATGAAATCATTTGCCAAGCTACAAGTCTTGCCTGGAAGCATGTGTAGTACACACTTTTTCAACTTGTTGTGAAACCTCTGTCTCTTGTTCCAGTCAATGTAGAAAAAGATAAAGAAGTCACCTCTATACACAGTGGTGTGGTTGGCACATAACACTTCTAGCATGAGCAATGTAGTGTTTTTTTTTAAAAAAAAGAAATCTCATTTCTTATTTACCACAAATACAACACCACCCAGTTAAAAACAACGTTACACCACTACTAAAGAATGACGAACCAACTTCAGAGAGAATAATTAACCAATTAAGAGAATAATTATGTCTTATTCTTCCCACTCACCAGATTGGACAGACAGAGAAAGCAAGACATAAAAAAGATCACATTGCTTTCTAGAGTAGTATTTTAGCCATTTTGAGATAAATAAAAGCAAGGAGTTTTTTGGTTTTGTTTATATTTTCTATACCCAGGGATAGATATATGCATAACTGAGTTGTTCTGTGCTGTTCTCTTTGTGGCATAACCCTGTCAGACTTGACTTTGGGGAGCCCTGGTAAAAATAACAGCAGCGATAAAGCCTGAGCATCTGAGTGCTTTAATTCACATCAATCCCAGTCACAGGATTTTGTTTTCATTCCAAGCAGATTCTGTTTCTGCTAGAAGGTTCAGGAGACAGCAAAATGCAGCCAACAAACTCATAAAATAGATCCTGTCAGACAACTATGCCTTTCTTAAAAAAAGCAAGGGAGCAGTTCGATTGAATAAGAAAAAGCAACAGAACAAACTGTCTAAGAGTTTTTTATTATAATCCTGACATTTGCGCTGCTTCACTTTCTTAACTTTTCATTTTTCCTTTGTCAGTTTCATGCAAATTTAAACTCTTTTTAGGTCTGCTTTTGATAAGCAGAGCATGATCAAGCATAGAGCAGTGCAGTCCTGGACTGCGGTACCCTCATTGCTGTCTGTGACCATCTACATGGTTCCCTGGAAAATTAAGAGATATTTTTAAGTTGACTGTGCCCTATAAAGGGATGGGCATCTGCCTCCTGACCACAGATAAATTTTAAAAGTACCACTGTCCATCATATTTTAGTACAAATCTATCAATAAAGTGTTTTGATTACCATTACCCACACAAAGGAAAATGCCCTTCTGCAGAGAAGAGATGAAAAATGCAACCATTTACATTGATTAAGTACTTTAATTTTTAGTTTACCAGTGGACCATATTTTATTAGAAATAGTTACCTCCATATGTGACAGATATTTATATGTTCTCTTTATAACAGTGTCATTATTTGTAATATTTTATATATATTGTAATATTTTATATTGTAATACTATTTTTTTATATGAATACAGGTACTGAGGAACATTTAAGTGCTCACCCTTTTTAATAACTCGTATTTTCAGCTGTGATTTAGTCACATTTCTTTCCAGATGTACTGAGAGTTCAGATTCACTTCTCCAGAGCCTTAACTTTTGGTAGAATAAGGAAAGACAACAGTCTATGTCTATTTCTCACAGGCAGGGCCACTTAACACCAGATACAAGATACCGAGAATCAAAGCTCTTTTCTTTCATGATCCGTTGTGTTTGAGACAAGATATCTCAATTAACTCCAAGCTTCTAGGAAGAGGAAATAAGGAGGAAAAGAGACTACTTCATGAGGGGTTTAAACTTTATTATTTTACTACTAAGATCTGTGAAAAATGATGCATTCTAGAATTTATATATATTTCCATGCCTTAAAAACTAATCATATCATGACTGGAATGTAGGGATAGA
>VYZX01035677.1:0-16389 GCA_013401335.1 Brachypteracias leptosomus
AACCTTAAACCACAACAAGGACACAAGCCACCAGATGTACCTTCAGGTGTTTGAGAGATGCACCACTGCAGTGGTAGAGTGAAAAGCAAAAAATTATTGACACTTTTGCAAAAAAATGGGGGAGAAAACCACTTGTTACAGCAACTCAGATATGCTAGAAAAATAAACAAATTTTGTGGTCTTTTGCTGCAGAGAAACAGCAAAAAGTGTCAGATAACAATTTGGTGCTAATATGTAGCATATAGGTAGTAGTTTTCCTACTGTAAATCTGGTCCTGTTTCATCAGCTTTACTCCCCTGACCTTCACGTTTCTATGAACTTTTCAGCCCCCACCTAAAATGATGAGGCTCTGACGAGATGGCGCTTCCAGATCTTTGCTGCTAGACATTTTTTTTAAATTATTTTCTTCTAAAATTTATACCAGTGTGTCTTTTAGCTTAAAGCCCCCCTTGGACTGTTTAATTTACCTGGTAAATGACCAGACAAGAATGCTGTCATTCCTGTCCTGGTCCTGCTAGGGTAAAAGGTGAGGTTGTTTAGACCTGTTGCAAAAGATTGTTATCTTGCCAATTTTGAAGCCTGTTTCTCGGACTGTTCTGATTGGAAGGTCTCTTTCTAGAACATGGCTGGTATTGTACATGTTATTTCAAAGGAGAAGCTCTCATAGAGGCCTTTACCATGGGAATTAATCTTCCTTTGCTCTCCTGAGGATACATCACCTGATGGGTTACTCTTTTCATGGCTGATGATTTGCAGACATCCCATATTCTACAAATATACTTCTCCCTATGTAGCTCCTCCAGCTGACAACCTCATAGTTTATAGCAGAAAGTCTTGTTATTAGTTTCAAATCTTCTGACCTTGCACACTGCTATTAAATTTCATTCTGTGTCTATTACTCCTCCAGATAACCCGGCTCTTGCTGTGTGAGCCCCCAATCCTCCTTCTATTGACAAGGCCTCCAGACATTTAGGTCTCAGGAAATTTATTTGTTTGCTTTTGTATTTTTGTGCCAATGTCATTAATACTAGTATTAAGTGAGATTGGTCCGGACTCCAGTCTTCAAGGCTTTTCACTATTAACCTGCCTGAAGTTTAACAGTTTCCCTCCTGCTGCAGACCATATGCTCCTTTAACAGGATGTAGCTGAGAAGTAGAGGAGAAGCCTGCCCCAGCTCCTGCACTTCCCTTTCGGTGGATGTCTTTGGGGCACAGGCCAGGCTGCCCTTTCCCCAAGCATCATCACTGGGGAAGCCCATCGAGGAGAGGCTGGTGGAGCAGAGCTGACAAGTGCACATGGTGAGCATTGCCTCTGCAGCCAGACAGACCACTGTTGGGAGAGGCAGAGAGACACAGCCAACCTTTCAGAATGACAGACAGAGATATATGTAAGTGCATCAAGGAAGAATTTGTAGAATTTGCTCTGATCCAGGAAATGAACAGATACTGCTCAGTCGAGAGCCTGTCTGGAGAAAAGGACATGCCCTGCAAGGGTATGGAGGGTGGGGGAGAGACTTTTTTGCAGTCCCCCTTGCTTTCGGTCTTTCCTCGATGAGAGCTGAGGGATATGTATTTCTTCTTTTTATAGCATTTACTGCTCTATCTGGCATTCAAACAAAACTGGCTTTGTGAGATGTTGGGCTACTCGCTTTAGGCAATAGAACTTGGCACTTCTTCCTAAAACCTCATGTTGATTTGAAGTCTGCTAGAATTATGAAAGAGTTAAAAAATTAAAAGAAAAAGTAGAAAGCTGAGAAATAACCTGTCTTTCACCACATAGCACAATGTAGGGCATTATACCAAATCTGAGTAAAGGTATTTTAACAACACAGCACCTACATAACCTTGCAGTGGCAAAAGTGCTAATTTAGTAGGCTGAATTTGTAAATTTATTGATGATTGCACATATTTTGTCTTCTGGAAGAAATAAATTGCTCAGTATCACAATGTGTACTGATGGTAATCAAATTCTGACTTAGTTTTAATGGTCAGAAATGATGTAGAGAGACAATATGCTAAACACCACTTTTTGTGGGCAATAATTGTTAGAATTAAAGTTTATTTTCTTTTGTTACAACACTCATGAACATGTCAAAGTTGAGAGACCGTGCTGATGCCTGTGCTGATACTTACCACTTTGCATGTTCACAGCCTTGTACAAACATTAATGAATCAATGTAAACAGTCATTTTCATAATGTGGCTTAATAAAGTAAGGCATTGTGATCCCTGCTTTGCCTCTGTATTCTCAAGGGATTGCAATTTGTACTCTTTTGCATGCACAATGAAGACTATGCCGGTCATCTACCCTCTCCCATTCATCCTTTTCCTGTGCAGTTTCCACTAAAGTGGAGAGCAGCTTTGACTTCAGACAGGACTCCAAAGAGCCTGGGCCCTAATTTGTTGGGCTCTCTTCCAGCTTTCTAGATGGTGCCAGTTTGCTCCAGCTTCCTCAGTACTGTATCATTGCAATCCCATTTTTTTAGGGAGTCGAGTTCCCCCCATCTGGAAGTACCACTCTTGTTGCGCTGCCAGGAAGAAAAGCCCACCTGCATTTCAAAGTGCATTTCTACTACATTGTCTTACACACTTGTCATCAGGAAAACATTGCCTCCCTGATACTTGTTTTTAGAATGCTAGTTACCCTTTTGCTCAAGTTAAAGTATGTACATCTATTTTGTCAGCATAATTTCAAATAGCTGTGTTTCAGATATTAAGAAGTGTGTGCTCTCAAGATTTGAAAGAATTGGGAGCAAGCAAAATTAGCAGACTAGAATGAAGTCAAGTAAAGTACTGAAGGGCTCAAATCAGTTTAGAATTACAGCAGAAAGAATAATATGAGAGCCAGTTCTCCCAGTTGTTGAAATTGTACTTGGAGAGAGCTGAGAATATAACAGCAGATGTTTTGCCTCCTACCAGCCAGTGCTAACTGGGACTCCCACACCACTGGTTACAAGATGAAGTAATCTTTGTTGTGGGCATCTCTGTATGATGCCTACCTGCACTCAGGGAATGGCCTTTGTGGCCAAACTGGAAGGTTTATTGACTGCATAGCAAGACTAGACTTCTCTGCCTTCAGGGATGGTTAGTTTCTTGGCCTGAAAGGTTAAGGTGAAAGGGGTGTGTGGGGGAGTGTGTGTATGTGTATTAATTTTATTATGCTGTTGGTGACTACAAACTTCCATGCTGGCTAAAATGTGATGAATTGAGCAGAAATAATTCAAACCTCTATCCTGCAGTTTGTTGAGGGGAGACATGCACCTGACAGCAGAATAGAGTTGAGCATTTTCAGCTTAAAGGTGTAGATCCTCAGTGCTTCTGAAGAGCAAACAGGAGTTGAAATATTTATGTTATTCAGTGCAGATGTCTGGCTTTTAGTTTTATCCTTCATCGTTGCTCAGCTAACACCTGTGTTCATACATTGCATCATAAATACTGTGAAACGGATATGTAGTTTTATGTTCCTTGAATATGACTCTGAGTCAGAGCCATACAATGACATGCACAACAGCCACGCTTTATTACGTTTTAAATACGTATTGGAGAATGACGGTTGAATCCAATTATTCCTGTATATAAGAGATTTCTTTACTTAGTAGCCCCTGTGCCAGCAGGGGATTGTGCTCTTTTCAACTGGACTTAGGCATGCCAGAATGATCTCTAGAAAGAGCCTCCTGAACACTACATAATTTAAATGATCAGGTGGGCAAAATTAGGTCTATAAATTGTTTTGTCTTCTAACTTTGAAAATATAAACTTTAAGTAGCCTCATTCATGCCAATAGCTACAATGATGAGCTCAAGAGCTGAATAGAGAGCAAGACTAGAAATCCATAGATCAGAGGTGCAATATCTGTAGAAAAACATTAATTCTTCTAGTCTTGCGTGGGAGGAAAGATTTACATGGATGAATAACCACATGCAAAACAGAAGTTGACAGAAAGCCTAAAGCTGTGTTGAGCAGTCAACAGTATTTTGCCATGACTAAACAAAAATAATCATTTTCTTAGAATGTTGACTGAATTTTCTTCAACTGTATGTTTTATTTGGCATAATTAAATTCCCTTACAATTTAAGCTGAATTATGCTAGTGCTTGTTAATCCAGTTAAGAGCTTTGTTTTGAACAGCCTGGTTCTGAAGCAAACTAAATTAAAGTGAATTCCAGAGATGGTTCTAGAATTTTTGAGTCTGAAGTCATGATTTGAAGTTTTCAGTTGTTACAGCATTTCTATATTTTATATGTAATTTAAAAACTGTTGTGTATTTTGTGACCATCAGTGGGATACAGCAATGTGAGGACATTGATGATATGGAAAGATATTTCAGTGTAAAATAATGGATTTGTGTTAAATGTGTCAGGAGTAATAATAAGAGGGCTTAGGGAGAATACAGAAATACCAATAAACAAATATATGAGACACAAGAAGTAACATGGGACTTCAGATTAAGGAAAAGCATGGAAATATTAAAGGATATTTAAGAGGGGTTTTTTTAACAGGAAATTATTAAGGAAGTTATCAATAGAATAGTTTCTTTCCTAGTATTTAAAAATCAAAAGCAGACAGTTGAAAATAGCAGGGCTGATGAGAGATGGAATGAACAGTGGTTTGGAAAGGCATATGCTACTAAAAAAGAAACAGAAGCTGCCTGCTCAAAAAAGGAATGCCTGACAGATGATCAAATGTTTTTTGCATAAAGGTCAGCCACTGATAGTGATGGCAATGTCTGTAAGTTTCAGATAAAATCTTTGAACTAGATTGATCCATAGGAGCGTTTACACTGAATTAACAGAATTGCAGACTGGGTTGTGTGAGCCCCCTGTTGTTTTGGTTTAGATCAGGTTTTGCCTAGCAAAATTCAGCATTATTGTTTTTTGTGTCACTGGGAGTTTTTATTAATGTGCAAAGCTAAAAATGATGGCATATCTGCTGCATTTCAAGTGTCATGTCTTAGCATAAACACCGACTTTCAACCCCACCGACCACTGAGCTTCTGAAATTATTTGTTGGGATGAATGGCTTTATCCAAAGCATAGATTGGATAAATCCATACCAATTTGACAGCTTCCGGAACAAAACTTTCATCAATTTCTTGTAGTGTAATTGTGCATATGATCACAGCTATTATTTTAGCTGTTTCTAAGTAGTTTTTGTGCTGGTAACATTAAGAAGTGTTTGATGATTGAGGGAAGGGGTGGTTTTGAAAATGAAATCTGGAGCTGTTGCATTGCCATACTGGAAAAGCTGAAAGCAAGGTGATCAACCGTGCTGCAGCTTTCATGTACCTGCTTTCATCTTGGCACCAGTGACTTTCAACATGAAGGAGGAGAATTTGTTTGTAGGGAAGAGATGTGGATTTTCTAAGCTAATTAACTGAGTTTGTATCTTCAGAAATAATTGTTGCAATGCACATGAAAGCTTGCCCATATTAAGTCAGAGAGACCTGTAACAGAAATTGTGGTATTACTTGAGGATCTGCTGGCAAGAGAAATTTCCCTATCTGAGTTCCCTTCTGAGTTTGAGATCAAAACCTACAGTCCTTGGTCCAGTAAAAGTTAGTTCATGATCTGTTTGAGTAAGAATTCTAGGATTTTGCCCCATAACTTAAAGAGATGTAAGTATTTTTAGAAAAGAACTGAAGTGCCTTGTTACAGTAAGTGTTCAGGTGTAATGAGAGTACATGGAGATTGACATTTAATTTGCAAACAATTTTTGATTTTTAATCACAAAAGTCATTAGGGTTGATATAAGCCTTTTTACCCATTCCCCATACCTGGATAACAGTTGCTGTTCACCTTTTATGGATGGAGAGAATGACATGATTGTTGTTCTTTGATAATAAATGAAATTCTTGCTCATATTAAAATACTAACTTAGCAGATGCAAGTTCAATGATGTTTATTTTTTAGGGACCACTTAAATTCTGAATTTTTTATTATTATTTGTGGAAAACTACATTTAAGAGATAGTTCCAGCACTGAGTTAAATGTTTTTGAGTGCAATGAAATATGCTGAGAAAAAAATGCTTTATTTGAGTACCAAAAACTTCATCCACACAGTTAAAAATCAGTGAAAGTTTGATTTCAATATGCTATTAATTAGGCCACAGTGTGCAACATGTTTGAAGCTAGGTGCATCTGACATACCTTTGAAAGCTGGAACACTATGTTTAGGAAGTGAATAGAAGCAAATTTTTTAGGCAGTAACTTTTATTGGTGCGTATTAAATTCAATATAGCCAGCTAGATCAGTTATGGCATATATGTGAGGTGTTTGTGAAGCAGAAATGCAATATCTTATCCCAGATAAGTGACATATACACATTACAGAAATACTTATAAAACAGAATTTAATTTTAAAATATTTGTATTTGTTGTCCAAAGGAATAAATCCTATCTGAGCATAGGTGGGAGAAACCAGCTCATAGGATCTCTTCTAGGCTTAAAGAAGGGTATTGTTTTTAAATAAGAGATTTTTGGTAAAGCAAAATTGTTGCAGATTTAATTTCTTTCATATGACAAGTAAATTACAGCCCGTTGACCAAAAGCACATCCTTGCATCTTGTAACCTCATTCAGCTATGTAAGATATTAATGGGATGAACAAGCCATTTGATGAATTAACAGCTTCAAAAAGCAAACCAGGAGCACCTACAGTTTCTGTGTTGTTTTCCCTTCTTTCTAAACCCAGTAAAAATATAATTTGAGAGTATTTTATTTCTGCTTCCTTGAGGAAAATGTAATGGTAGGATTCAAGCCAATAATTTAAGTGGTCCTCAGGGGGATGACATTAGATTGAACTGTTGGTGCTGTTTTATTGTTGTCATTTGAAGGTGCAACTGTTGCATAAATGGAATTTTTGGATGAAGAAATTCTTGAGGACAAATATTGGCCATGTTTCTGTGGCCAGCTTGAAGCAGAATTTTTTGTGTGCACGAGGGACTAACAGGATATGAGGTGCTGTGAAAAGGCAGGTATGGGAAGGTTGTGAAGCTAAATCAGGTCTACTTGATTGCTTGTGTTGAGTAGGAGCAGATACAGAACTACCAGTCAGCTTTCTGTTGGAGAAGATATGTAAGATTTGAAGAGTCTTGGTTCTTCCTTAAAGTGATGGACCTCGGGGCAGAACTATTTACAAATAGCATGTAATTAACAGCCCTGTACAAACACCAGAGCTGGATCTCCCAGGAAATTACCATTATTTCCAGAATTCACTTTAATTGGAGAAGCTTTTCCTAACACCTCTTCCTTCCCTCCAACTGGTTTGCGGGTTCAAATTTTTCAATTATCCTGAAGACTCAGCAGTGCTTATCACACCCTGTGACAAGGACTGTATGCCTGTGCCACCCAGTCTTCAGCATCACTTGCTGACACCTTTCTTGGGTTTCCCCAGGGGCACACTCACACAAGGGCCGGCACCAGACTCACATTGTGACCCTGGAGCCATGGTGGTGCAAGGCCTCAGGAAGCTGTTTGCCCAGGATTAGTGCTAGGGACAGAGTTTGTCACTGAGCAGGAAGACTGAGCTGCTCAGGGCACATTTCTATTTCTCATAGTAAAATGTGTTTCTGACTGCTAATTACCACTTACAACTCTTTTAATGTCTGCCCAGGGACTTAGCTCAAGGGGAGGGGAAAAAAACGATGGTAACAGTTTCAAAAGAGTACAAAGGCCACTTTTTTTAGCAAAGCATTTGGCTTGCTTTACATTAAACATGCCCTCAAGTTCCATATTTATTTTTAATATATTACTCCTACAGCTTCTCTTCCTCCACAGTAATTTTCCCTTGCTGAATAATATTGGCTCAACTTTCTTTGTCCCAAACAGAACTGTCAGTCTTAAGGATTAAATTGGCATCATCCTTTCCCCAGCCCCAGCTGTCCTTGGCTTCCTTCCAGTTCTTGTCACTACCATTAAAGTGTAGTGCACTTGTACCCATGTATTTCAAAATCTATCTTGGTTTTGTTTCTTTTGGGTAGTACTCAGTCTATCACAGTGGTCAAAATTGTTTCTGACATCCATGGAGATAATTATAGTGTGTCATAATGTTGTGAATAGTGTGTTGCAGTAATCTCCTTGCATCACCAGGGGAATTCTAGATATGAAAAATAACTGTTGGGCTTATAGTCAGAAATCTAAAGATTGCTGTTCTTCTTTACTTTTATCATGATTGATTAACAAACTTGGCTTAAAAGAGGAACCTATCTATGAGCCTTTTCTGCATTTATTTAGACTGCACACGAGACCTGTTTCAAATTTTGACCCGAGATGAAATGCATTTAACAAGAATTCTAGCGTGATCAATGGCAAAGCTATCAGGGGGAATGTCTTGCCATTTTTAAGGCTGTACTGCTGCTTCTGTCTTAATCCCAGTGGTTTTTATTTGCTTATTTTTCTTCGCAAAATATACCTTTTGGTTTTGGCAAATTTTATTGTTCACATTTTAATTGTCTTTTAAATCTTCAAAACAAAAGTCATCATTGCCATGGTGGATTGTAACAGATGATATTTCTAAATGATCTTCTGATCCGCTTGTCAGTCTTCTCTGTTATGGAAGCTGCCAGAACCCCACTATGAATGCAGGGTGGGTTTATGATTTTAGGATTTGGACGTTGTGTATATGTTGTAAAAATGTAAATTTGGTATGTGTGTGGACTGTAGATAGTTTCAAAAAATTCGTGGCATCTTCATATACATTTTGTCATTTAAGGGATAAATATTTGGTATAACAGTGCCAAAGATGCTGCATGCTGAAGAGTATTCAGACAATTTTCTGCCAACTTTAGATTTAAATGAAGAACCTGCTAACTTCATTAACCTTTGTATCTCTAATTACCGCAATAATAGTGTGTCCACTGTAAAAAGATGGGGTGCCTGACTGTAATACATATTTAGAACAGTATAATTATAATGTTTCACCAATGGTACATGGGTTGTTCCTTTATTTAACCCCTTGTTTGACATTTCTATTTTAAAGAATACTAAACCCAAGGATTTATCTAATTTTAAGAAAATAGACTCCTCATAGAGGAAGTTGGACTAGATGATGTCCAGAGGCTCCTTCCAACCAACATTTCTATCATTGTTTGATTGGAGACATTGCCGTTAATTACTTACAGCTTGCAAATTTGTCACCTTTGATAGAAACGAAGATAGCAACAGATGCTACAGATTAGTAATTTTCAAAAGGAAAAAAGTTTTGGAATTAAAATGAGGCCAAGACATGGCAATATGAGATCCAGTAATGGGAGTACTCTTACCCAACTCTCAGTGAGCATGTACAGTGCCTTAGTGGAGTTTGCTAATGAATTTATTTAGGTTGTGAAATTCTGTGTAATATAGACAATATGGTCCCTGTGAAGTTAGTCTAGAAAAGGAACATGTTGGAGACTATACACCATAAGGAGCTTGTATCCCATGTTGCAGAGGCTTATCTTACATGGGGCAGAAACAATTCTGAGAGTCAGAGCAAACAGGTCTTTGTGCAAGACCTTTGTCTCAGCAGTTTCACCATCACCATGGGGACAATGGAGTTCAAGCCATAAGGTGCTTTTGCTGAGATTGAGCTTAGCACAGCCCATCACAGTATTCAACCTGGAGTTTCTAATCCAATTCTTTTTTACTAAATCCTTGTTTCAGTCCATTCTTCCATCTAACCCTGGTATTAAAAACGGAAATGATTATCCACCAAGCCACCTAAATTATATCCGCTCTCCTATGAAGTTCATTGTACTGTTGAGTAACTCTCTGTTTATTTGGTTTGTTTTGCAGGTAAGTAGCACTTAGCACCTGTTAATCAACAATTTGAGGTAAGTATGTTTTGTACTTAGCAAAAAAAAAAAAGTTAAATTCATGGTTTTTTCTTTAAAGGGAGTATACAAACTAGGAATTTAGTCATACAATAAAATATCTTTCAGATGCTAGCCTGTGCATAGATTCTTTGCAGATGTTATGAGTTTACAACATTTTTCTCCTCAAAGTATATTTCAGGGAAGTTGAGCAAATAATGTTTACTTTAAACAAAAGAAACAAATGAGGGGTTTGGTTTTTACTCTTAACTTTTCAACTGTAGTAACCTTGGAAGTTGTTTGTAACTAAATGAATATCTCACACATAAGTGCAGTTATAAACCTTGGTGTCCCTTTAACTTTTTTGCCATGGGATATTTCTTAGACTTGTGCTTATCCCTTTGGTTTGTTGAAAATACTGTTAAGACTTATTTCCTATCTATCTAGTTTAATTAATAAATGGCTTCCTAAAAGATGCCAGTGTCATCATTGTTATTGTTCAGCTGGAGAAAGAGTATGGTGAAAAAATGCGTCCTGGGTCACTATCAGGTGTCTGACAGGGCTTGGCATCCTCTGTGAGTGCAGAGGTGTTCTAAAATAAATCTGATTTTTCTAGTTTACATCATTAATCTCATAGATTTTAAGTCTGAGCATGACACTTAGTTGCTCTCCAGGCAAACTTTAAAATTTGATGGTTCATTTTTAGCTTTTTTTACTTCCTAGCCTCTCCAGAGGCAGTTATACTGTTAATACACTGTGAAAAGTGTTACAGCTTTGCACTGCAGTGTTTGGAATTTAATAAGTGTACATGGTACATTTTTTTTTCTTGGGGAAAGAATGATAGACTCTCAGAACTTGACACAGATGCTGTTCGAGCATTTGATTCTCTTAGAAAGTCACTGTGTTTTTCCTCCTTGTAGCTGTAACTTTGTAGAAGATTTGTTGTTATTGCTAGACTACATACAATTCTTGGGATTTTTGTGGTTTAGTTTTTTGGAGATTTTTTTAAATGTTTTCTCCTTTCTTCTCTTCATAGGTCCCATTTTTTATCCTGGAGCATTTTTGGTTTGGATTAATATTGTTCTCTTCAACTGATCACACAACTCAGTCGTCCTTAGTTACAGAGGCTTTTTCTTTAATCTTTACCATACTTTCACAACACCTGTAAGTTTATGATCTAGTCTATGTTTATTTTAAACTCTAGTCATTCAAATGTGTTTGTTATACCAGTACCTTAATTAGCTGATTTCCTTTGACTATATTTTCTCATTTTCCCATGGCATCTTCTCCAGAGGTTTACTTGTGCTGCCTGCTTTCTCTCATCTTTTGTAAAATATTTTGTCAGAGGATTATTGTTCTATGTCAACTATCATTTTCTTCCCAAAGATTTTTCTGATACATATTTTTGCATGCACATGCAAAAGTGGGGTAGATGTGAAGTCACATTTAAAAACAGGCTGACAGAGAAAAAAGATATGTCTGCTAAAACTGTCTAGACCCAAATTAAGACATGGAGTTACATATTCTCTGCAGAGGTCAACTCTGAATTCCTTCTGCCATTATCACCTTGCATCTCCATTTTATGTCGCATGTTAAGTTGATGACATTGCTATGTTTCCATAATTTTAACTTTTTGAGGGCAGGCTACAGGAGCTGATATGGTCAAATAAGGATGAATAGATGCTTTTAATTCTTCAGTCTAGTCAGGGGTGGGGAGGTCATTCTTGGACTTAGAGCTTTTCCTGGCAGAGACTCAGCTCATGGTCCAGCCACAGGGAAGGGTTTCAAGAGGTGATTTCCTAGCTCTAGTGTATCATGTTAGGCCTGGAATTAAGGAAAAATCTAGATGTACCAGCTGACCATGGTTTGGCTATCCCACTTCAAGGCACTAGCAGTTTTTGTCAGCTGAAGAGTGCCTCTGAACAGCAGAGATGAAACAAAGTAACCCTAACACTAATTGACTTAGATGCATTTTATTTGTTTGGGGTTTTTTTGTTGGTTGGTTTGTTTTTTTAATACTTTTTACATAACATTCAATATGTTTTCCTAAGATTGAATGAATTTCCTAGCACATTTTCCACCTTCCAGCAGAAACGGAATATATTATATATGCAGGTCATACTGCAAAACCAAATCTTAGGATGTTACGGTCTCAGGAATTTGTAGCATACAGTTTTGCATATTGTTTTTGAGGCAATGTTTTCAAAAATGTTGTAGAAATATGGAGACTTAACAATGGTTCAATTAAAATTCTGTTCCATGAATGTGCTGGAAATAGTAGCAAGAGAGGCTTTTTTGGGTCCAATAAGCAGGAAAAAAAAAGATGAAAGAATGATCCTTATTAAAAGATACCCATTGTACCTCTTTAATTATGAGTTTTATAGTTAAAGACTGAAATGCATCACAAGATTATGTATGAAAAATATGACACATCTCTTCAAAACAATATCACTTATTTTTTAAGTGCTGAATAAATTTTGTGCATTTTTTCCAACAAACTGGTCATTTAGATGGAGATGATTAATGTTTTAAAATTTTTTTATATGTAAGAATCTTCTTGTTTCTTAAACTGTGTTTATTATTGTTGCAAACAAACTCAGACAAGGCAATGCCTTACGTGCCTGAAAGTTCCTAGAAAAGTGACTAGTGAGTACACATATGTAGTTCATGAGAACATTTCTAGAGGTAATTTTTTTTTATTATTTTACCTGGGGTTTCTGTGCTGAAGCAGTTGAAAAGAAATTAATTCTTCCAAGGAACTAATGAATATTTGTCCTTTCTAAAAGTGTTTTTCACCTCCTATTCTGGATGGGCCTATTAATAAAAGATAGCCTTAACAGAAAGATCACCCTCTGTTAATATGTTGACTGTGTTTTGGGATGGGCACTGCTATACACTTCCCTTAGACAGGCTTCCTGACTCTGTGACAGTGTGGGAAAGAAAAGTTTGTCCTCATTTCTACTGGCAGCAAAAAGCAGCCATGATCACTTGTCCTTTCACCATAAAATTTCATGCACTGGGTAGTTCTGCTGTTTTTCCTTTGATACGTGTTGTACTTTTATTCTGAAACAATGTAAGAACTGGTCAGAAATTAGAGTTTATATTTTCCCAAGAGCATCATCAGCATTATAACAAAATGCGTAAAATGGTTAACTTCAATGGAAATGATGGTCCTGTTTCCTTTGTCTCAGTAGTTGTATTGTACCTCTCTTTTATAGGCAGTCAAGCTTAGATCTCCTGTTAGCTTTAGATGGCAGGGATTTACTCTCATATATCACCAAAAACCATACGCAGGTTGTGTCAATAGAAATAATTACACTGTATGCAGTGCATTTCATTTCATGTCTTATCTAGGTAAAGCAGCTAGATTATGTATTTATTAAAATAATAATAAAATAGAAGTTCATCTCTGTGTGACTCCATTTGCATAACATGCAACTGTCACATTCACTGTTTTACAACTCTTTCATTACTGTCATTTCATCGTCAAAGGTAAGAATAAAAATGGTGGCTGAGAGATGTATCTGCAACTTTCTGTTCTCAATGAGCTATCCCAATACATTTGTGTCTTGTGGTTCTTCTCAATTTTTTTTGCTAGCTGCCTTTTTTGGAATATATAAGGTGAAATTTTAGGTGCTATTATGTGTGAAAGGTGTGCTCACACTACGCTTTCTAAAAAGCTTGGGAAAAGGAATGAGAGTAAATGGAATATTTTATATAGCAAGAGAACAAGGCACTAACTTCTTCCATCCAAAATCTTAAAATCCCACTTTTATATCAGAGGATAAGTATTTGGGAGTTTGTTCTAGTAAAAAATAGGAGGGATTGATTGAAGATTTTGTAGTGTAGCAGTTGTTGAAATGTAGCAGGTAACTAATATAGTTTCGGTTGTTTCCTACTATTTCCTTTAGCATCCTTTAAAACAAAAACAGTTTAACTTTTCTGAATGTTAAAACTTGCATCAAGCAGAGATATGCCAATAGGTTTCCTGAGAGTAGAAGGATCTCAATCTGAGACCCTTTAAAGTTCCCAGCTGCCAGATTGGAGGAGCATACGCCATTTATAGAACAGCACAAGTGGCAATTTCTCTGCACTGTTTGTCAGTGTGCCTCAGGAGGAAGATCTGAGGGACCACATCTAGATGTACAAGATCATGTCCCTCTTTTTGTGACTTTCATCCTTTTTCTGTCTGCAGGCCCTTTCCACAATGTTGCAAATTAATTCTAACTTCAGTGGTGACTTTGATGATGATGAGTGCTTGTCTACAGGCTGGGTTGACACTGCCAAGATAATGTTCCTGAGCAATCAGGTGCTGCTAGATTGTAGTGGTGATCAAAATGGTTTGTTGGGTCAAATTCAACAAATTCATGCTAATAGCTTATGGAGGAATTTCGGTTCTCTGTTCTTTTTTTTATTTTGTTTTTTTTTTTTTTTCTTTGTGCTTTGTAATGCTTTCAGAACAACAGCCATTTTGGAAAACTTGACTTTGAAGCTAAACTTGACTTTGAGCCGACTTATGTGATATCTACACCCCAGTTAGAGCAAGGAGGCTGCCTGGGCCCTGGTGCTGCTGCTGCTCAGGTCCTCTCCTCTTCATCCAGTGTTGTGGAATGTGGGCGAGCACAGAACCTCGTCCTTCAAGCAAGCAGTACAGGCTGCCTGTGAGTAGGGATTCTGGCAACCCTGGTATGTTGTCCATGCCCAAGATCACATGCCCTGTACTCCAGGCCTGTGAGTAACTAACATGTATACTTTGGCATCCTTTTTGACAATAAAAATCATAGGATTTTGGAAAGAGGGGATAAGCCAGCTGCAATGCAGCTGCATCTGCTGAGATGGTAAGCTGTAATTAAACTAAGGCTGAAAATAATTTAGTTTCTTGTGGAAGGAAGCAATTCAGCATATATATGCTTAAAGTCCTGGGTGGGGGCTAGGTACTGTTTTTTGTAGCTACAACAAAAATACAAATCCTATTACTGTAATGAGCTTCCATGTGGTTATTACTGAGATATGCTCATTTGTCAAAACTTAATGGACCACAAAAATTGAGTGTCTCAACAAGTGCATCTATATTCATGTTTTAATTCAGACCAGGGATACTCTTCTGAAGTGAATTTCCCAGTCAATTAAAAGTTCAGTGTTACTGAAGACTGAGGGAAGATGACACAAAGTTGCTAGAGTAACAAGTATAAGCCAGTGTGGCAGTGTTAGGGAGGCTGCTGTGAACAAGAGAGGAAAAACTGACTGGAAAAGACAAGGATAAAGAAGCAGAGGAGATGAATGCCCTGTAAAAAACATTCATAATCTATAACAAAGTTCAACAAAGTTTTTGTTCAATTAGTAATGCTGAAGATGGGCTAAAAAATTGCTCCAAGTGCATTATTATTCACATGTGATAAAATTCATGAGGATGTAATTGAGACAGTAATAATTTCCTCTTATGAATAACAATCTCAAACTGCTACACAAAGGAAGTTGCTGTTATTACCCCATTTCTGTGTGTGAGGAAATAAGATGGTGGAGGGGTGAAATGACTTGTTTGAAGTTGCTCATCCAAACAGATTGAGCAGCAGTTCCCAGATCTCCCTGAAGTCTCAGATCAGTGCTCAGTGTGCATAGTATCTATAAATCAACAAACACTAGTTTGTGGCTCTGTGGCATAGAATAGGCTCTGCATGAGGGTGCCCACCCAGCCTCTGGGAGCTGCCAGAGGCCTGTGATGGCCTCCACAGCCTGCAGAGTACCTGATCTGGGAGGAGGGGGAGGAAGACGGGGAGTGGACAGCTCCTCTTCCTTCTCCCAGAGCTGGCCAGTGTCATTCAGTTGCTACTGAAGGTTACTTGCAGTCATGCAAAGTTCATCTATAATCTGTCTAATTTGAATGGTTTATGTGGGCTATTGTGACGTTCAAGCTTTCTTGAATGGCAATATTGCCAGGGAGTTATCCCTCATCATTTTGTAGGTATTAGTAAGTTCATTTTGTGTTCTTTGGTAGTGCTTATTATCTAATTTATTTTAAATGGTTTGTGTCAGTGCAGTAAATACTGGTACTGGTTTAAAAAGCATTTTCACAGGTGCTTTACTGCATTTGTATTCAAGAGGCATACACTCCTTTTGAATCCATTGGTTCTAATCACATGCATGCATCATAGGGTTGTGCAATTACTTTCAGAGGCAGATGTTTCCACCCACGTATAGGTGAATTTTTGTAAGAGTAAGTAGAGAGTTAGAAACCATTGTCACTGTCAAATTCTTTGGCCTTGTAGCTTTCCTGCATCTTCTTTAAGCGTTACACTTGGTCTCAAAGTGTGAAAATGATTTCCAGGTGGGGGAAGAGGTGATAAAACATCTCCAGAAAGCCTTTGTAACTTTGCGTTAGGAAGATGATCCAAGGGTTTTCTTTTGTCAAAGCTGCTGGAAACAAGGTAGCCTGTGTTGTCACTTGCCAGAGGAGCCTCAGGCTCTAGTTCACCATACTCCTCGTAGACTTCAGACTTGGACTGTTTTCATGGCGTGGTGCTGGGTTCTACATTAGTTGCCTCATCCACTTTCACACCTTTGGACTGATTATCTTCTAAGCTTCACAACTACAGTGTATTGAGTATTG
>VYZX01035679.1:0-10981 GCA_013401335.1 Brachypteracias leptosomus
AGTGATGTAGTAGGTCACTGACCGCTTCTTGGATTATGGGGGCTTCATTCTTCTCCTTATCCCTGTCTTCCAGCTCGGGGGCTGGGTACCTGGAGAACAACTGGTCATGCTATTAAAGACTGGGACAAAGAAGGCATTCAGTACCTCAGCCTTTTCCTCATTCTTGGTCACTATATTTCCCCCTGCATCCAGTAGAGAATGGTGACTCTCCGTAGTCCTCCTTTTGCTATTAATATATGTATAGAAACATTTTTATTGCCTTTTATGGCAGTAGCCATCTCCACCCACAAGCCTTTTGATATATTTTCTCTCCTCTGTCCAGCTGAGGTGGGGGAGTGATAGAGCAGCTTGGTGGGAACATGGCATCCAGCCAGGGTCAACCCACTCAATTGATATGGTATTTGCTAAAGGATCTCATTTTAAAACTGTTTGTGGATTTTAATTGTATGATCTCTGACATTTCAGTTGTCACTAGGCTCTGTATGGAGGGTGGTACTGAGGAAACCTTTTTAAACCACCAAAAAGAGAAGAAATTTTAAAATAGCCTGTGGGATGTTTCATAGAGCAGGGAGAGAAAACTTTTGCATCTTTAGCTTTCAGAAAGCAGCCTTCTTATGAGTTGTCTCTACTTTGTACACCAGCTTTTTGTCTGTTAACATTTATGTGGATGGGTAATAGATGTCTTAAACATGGAAAGCACCTCTGTAGAGTGAGTTTGTGTAGGTGCTTCCATTTGCACAAGTAGAAGATTGAGTTCAAAGCCCTCTGAAAATTACTTTCTTAAAAGCATGATTTGGTCAGGCTCTTCTTCAAAGGGTTTCTTTCTGAGTGGCACCTGATTTTGTGTCATGCCTCACTACACCTCTGGAAGATCACAGAAATGGCAAACGTTACTGTCAGTACTGCAAGTATGAACTCAGTACCAAACGTGGAGGTAAACCAAAGTAGTGGAAGAGCTCAGAGTCCCTGCTGCTTCAGAGTAGTTAACCATTCCCATATGCCTTAGGGACTTCTAGTCAAGCTTTTCACAGCACGTCTGCAGTAGAGGGGTGGGAAGTGTTGCAAGATCGAAGGGAAATAACACTGATGCACCACTCAGCTTTATGCCTCCCTGAGAAATTGAAAAATAATAATTTTTGCCAGTAAAAAATAGTATTTCTGCATCAGTCTATGGATCAGGGAATTCTAAAAAACCCTAGATAGCAATAGAAGACCATAACACAATTAAATGGTGGTCGTCAACCCATTGACCTGAAACCACTCAACATTCAACACATACAGTTTGGTTTCGCTCAGCATAGAACCCGGTCAAACATTACGGTATTGGCCTAAACCAGTATTTACTCCACCACAAGACAGCGTTGAAATTATTGGAAAAATTAGACTCAGTTGATAAATACAGCTTTTTGTAATAACCATATTTTCCAACCCAACCATAGCTGTTAATTCTTCCAGCCCATACATTTTTATCTTCGCTGTCATTTGATAGTTTAATACTGTCTTAATTTCACATAGATACAGATGTCATTTAAGAGCAAAAGCTGAAATACTGTTTGGAAGCAACAAAATATTTCAGCATATTGTCAGAGAACTTTAACACCTTCATTCTATGGCCCTAAGTCATCCCACCCCTCCACATCCCACTCCCCAAAACTAAACATCTCCTAATTTTTAAGCATGAAAAAAACCCTATTGATATTGAGACCAGCTGTGCTTAAGCTTTTTGCTAACCTATGAGAGTAGGATTTTTACAAATGCAAATGTTGTTTGCAATAATGTATAGAGAGTAATTTGGATGGGACTGTTGCTGTCATTTTGCACTATGACCGTTCTGTGTAATTATATCCTTTGTGGGTGTTTTATTTGTTTTGTTGATTCAGTTTAAAAATGTCAGATACTTATTTGGCCCATCAAAACATCTGATGGTAGAGCAACCTTCCTCCACCACTTCTAAAGGTATAATTAAATGAATTCTTTATTAATAAGTATCAATGACCATATAAAAAGAGTCAACTGCAAGCAAAATTTTATTAAAAATATAAAAGATAATTGATAGATGAGAAGTTTTCTTCTATTATGAGCCTTCAGCTTGCTGTTTTATGAGATGTGTTGGACTTAATTGCTGAAAAAACTTTGATCTTGTTTAATGGCAGGTGGTTAGTGACATTCAGATACTGCACAAAGCCTCCCGAAGGGTCCTGGTGTCTCAGGTGAAGAGCAGCCACCCTGTGCCCCTGTGGCAGGAGAGGAGGGCAGGGGCTGGGCAGGGCTCCCCACCTGCCTGGTCCTTCCTCAGCAGCCTCTTCACTCCACTTCCTGCCTCTAGGATTCTCTCAAAGCACTTCCAAATAGCTGTAAAAAAAAAACAACAAAAAAACCCCCTTAAGCTTCTTAGTCTATGATTAATTCTCATTTAGCTAATGGCCGACAGTCTTGATAAACCCCTCCTGCAGTCTAAAGCAGACCTGCTAGGATTGATTGCCCACAGTTTACCCCAGTATAAGAATTTACCCAACAATAACATCAATTCACTAAAAATGTGATGTGCGTGAACACTTGAATCCCATAAAAGGCTTTCCTGGCTGTCACAGTACCAGAAATGAGAAAGGTTTTTGAGCATCGATAGAGATGATCTACAGGAGAGATTACTTGGAACCTCCCCTCCAGAATATTTTCCAGTGGAAAAATTTCTTCTTGCATCATTGAGATCTTTTATGATAAAAATTTTCTTAGTTACTGAGAGCCAGAGGGCTGTCATTAACTGTGGGAAGAGCTGTTGGCCTCTGCCTCAGCAGCACGTTGTGGGCAGGAGGAATGGAGAGAGGGAGAGTGTCTGAAAGGGTTTGCACAAGAAACCTGAGTGGTGGTGGTTGTCAATGACAGGTCCTTACAGCAGAATGCTCAGAAGGAAATTGCTCTGCAAAATCCTTCTTCTATTCTTTCTTTTTTTCCTCTTTATGTCATGATTCAGGATCTTAAAAAAATATTTTTTCTTTTCCTCAGGAATGAATTTACATTTTCTGGCCAGTTTTAATCCTGTATTTTCCAGTTTAGGAATGTATATTTCAAAACTAACACTTCAAATGGAATTAGCTTTAAGTGAAGACTCCTTCCAATCTCAAAGTAGAAGTCTGATGTGTTTCATACAGGAAAGATAGTTCAGAATGCAGTTTACCTCGTTGCCTGTTCATTAAAATTTCTCAAATTTCCACATTGAGCTCATACTACAGTAATCCATTATTTAAGTGACAGAAATCTGTCTTTTTTGTACCTGTAGTCAGGTATAGAAATATACTTCTTAATAGAAACAGAACTGATACTGCTAGTTCCACTGTTTTTTTTTCTCAGGTATTCCTGAAGTTTAAAAATGAAATAAATTGATTGTAGTTAAAAAGACCTGAGATTCAAAGTTGGGTTTTGTGTTAAATTGGAATACAGTAATAGATAAGACTCCGAAACTGAATGATCCAAGCCATGAGTTTATTGTAAGTCTTTTTGTTTGACTCACATAAAGCAGTGTTCTTTTTCTAGCTTATGTGGATCATACTTTGAAAGCTGTGTGATTGCGGGCACTTCTCAGCAATGGCCTTGCATGAAAGAAGTGGCTTGGTCTCAAATAAGTAATGCATTCCTATCCCGATTTTATTATCTGATGAGTCCATACATAATTATTTGCCTAGACTGCCATATTACCTTTTCTCTTCTGTTTAGGAAAAATACAGGCTAAAAGTAAACCAAACAGGTAGTTGAGGGAGTGACATTTTACCAATTAGCATGGGGAGCTGCAGGCTGTGAAGGCAGGATTTTCCATTTGAAGGTTTTCCTGTATCCATCGAGCCCCTCCAGATTGTTTCTGCATTGCTGTTTGCTTATCTGAGCCTTAAATTTTAAGCAGTTGATGAAAAAGAGCCTCTCATTCCTCCTGGAAGATCATGGATTCAGGCTAGCCTATTCAGGCGGATGCTAGCTACTGAAGAGCAAAATAATCAGCCAATACTCTGTGGATTGACTGAATTTATTTTTTTTTACCAGTTTCCTAGCAATGCGTGTGGTTGTATTTCTGTCTCTGTACATAGTCTGGATATTGTCCTTGTGTTGCAACTGTCAGTCTTGTAAACTGCTAGTATTTCCCAGGCAGGCCATCAGAATTGTTTCAAGCACTTGCAGTGCTGAAGGTGTGAGTTTCTGCCACTTGCATAAAGCTGGTGCCCAGGTGCTTTCTGAGTGTTCACACTGCCTGTGGAAAAGATTAAAACAATTTCATGGATTTGTCAAGTAGATTGTTAATGGCTGATGACATTAGGTTTTAACACAGCTACTGCCCTCATTTCAGGACAAACACTAAATGTGAGTGATAACTTTTTCACATGCATACAGATACCTTAAGCCAAAGCATTTTATGATTTTAGTCATATCATGAGCTAGTTAAGTCATCAGTATCCTTTAATATATTCATAGACTATAAGGCTTGAAATGTCATCTGCATATACAGCCCACTGGTCTTTCCTGAATTAATTCCCATATGGAGCATACATTTGGGACATTCAGACGTAATTTACAGCTTTCTAGTGGCTGACATTTTGCCTAAGCCTTTGTAAATTAGGCCAGTAGCTAGTCACTCATTGTTAAAATACATGTCTAATGTCGTACCTGGAACCTTTAGCTTCAATTTCCAGCTGCTGAACCTTGGTGAGCAAAAATGAAGAGTCATTTCAGCTCAAGTTTCTTGTACATTTAGATGCTTTTCATAAGGATTTCTGTTTAGTCTGCCTAAATATTTTGCTGCTTCTTGGTATGATTAATTGAAATGATACTATCTACTCATCTTAAAATTCCATGTATGATTAGCTAGGTAATGAGAATGATAATAACACTTGCATTTCTGTGTTGGAGATTAGTCTAAAACATAATGAGTGATGTTTCAAAGGAAAGACCACATGAAGGAGAAGGAAAGATCATGTGAATGTCTACAAATCTAAGCCGCTGTTCAGAACTTGTCTTCAGACAGGGTGGGCACAGTTGTGGGAAGGATGGATGAGAGGGCCAGCAGTCTGCTGCCCGTTTGCCATCTCACATAGTACTTCCCTGTAATGGGAACTTCTTCCTTTGTATTTTAAGGAAGGGGTCAGACAGAAACAGCCAAAACCAAGCACATTTAGAAAACAAGCTGAACCAACTTAGTTTGGACACCCATCATGTAAGGTATCGTGCGTGGAGGGTATCATTTTTAAGGTGAATTTTTCATGGGCAGTACTGAAACATAGTCTGTATCTTTGCATGTGGAGAAACAGATCCCTGCACCACCTGTCCTTTTAAAAGGACTTCAGAGGTTTGCTATTTGTATGTTAGTTTTTCACTTTGGAGGAAGGAGTGATCTGTTTCTGGCATATCATATAGCACTGGTAGGTTGCTTAAACCATTCCTTTTCATGATTTTCACAGACATAAAATGTACTCAGCCTTCAATATCTTCTAAAATGTTGCCAATGTTTATTTCACAATATAGTGAAAATTCAGTTCTTATTTTCTGTTCTAATTATTAATATTTGTATCTTCATCTATCAAACTCTGTTGGTTTTCTACCATTAAGTCCTTTCCTAGCACCCTGATTACAATTCTTTCAAGTTTACCTTTCCTATCTTCCCTGCATGGTCAGACTAGTTCCTTCTTAGTCTGCTTTTGGACTCCGTTTTTCATGTGATATCCTTTGGTTTGGGCTTCGATATGATCACACATTGTTAAAGTGTTGCAGAATGCTGCTTCTATTTTGAATAAATACAATTTTTATATTCACCTTTCATTTCATAGATGTGATTGCAACATTGTTGTTTCCAAGACAGTTGTAACATGATTCTGTTTCGTAATTTGAAATCAAACTATACAAGTATGCTGAGATTTAGCATTTGCCTGTACCTGGTAAATTAGGCTGTATAAGGAATAACAAGGTTTGCAGCTTTAATTCTACTTGTCTGCTATAATTCTTGAATACTCTGTAGTTGAAATCTTCGTATTATAGTAATAAATCTAATCAGACTTTCAGAGCTATTCATCATATGCTTTTTTTTATGCTTATGCATGTTAAATTCCAGTTTTAAAATCTTACAGAAACTCCTTTTATCTAACAAAGAGAAGCTTCTTGCCTCATTTCAAAACAGCAATGATAAAAGAAGTTTTGAAATAGAGAAATCTATAGAACTCTTCCTTGTTTTATGTTCAGAAATGAAGTGGCAGGAAATAGGAAAAGAAAGAATCCTGCCAGCCAAAACTGCCGCAAGATGTAGTGGCTGGTCTCCCAGCTTTGCCAGGACTCCAATGTACATATAGTAATCATATGTTAATTTAAAAGCATTAAATATATTCATTGTGAGCCAGTTCTTTTAGACTGAATTAGACATAATCTCACAGAAGAACATAATTCCATAAGGCTCCCAAATGTGACAAAACCATGGCCAGGTCAGGATTTCAGAGTCTGGTTTGCCTTCTGCCATTAGCTATGATCTGAGCCCCGCCGCCCTGTATAGAGAATTTCCTCGTATTTATCACCTACTTCCTTTAGCACTGTAAGTGAAGCAGATTCCTCCTCAACAGAGAGTGATGAGGCTGTTTGTGCTCTAGGGTGGGCTGAGTTTGGATAAGCATTCCCTGGAAGCAGGGAGGAAGGCACCCAGCCGCCCCCTGGCTTGACTCAGCCCAGCCTGGCTGCAGGCAGCCTTGGGGGACCTGCTGTGCAGCTCTCTTGGAGGGCTTCATGTCAGGAGAACAGATCTCCTCCTCCTGCCTTTTCCCCAGCCTGTGAGGAAACCGTTTCTGTATTGTCTCTGAAGAGAAACTCCACAGAATTTCCATGGCTGATACAGAACATGTAGAAGATACAAATACATTTGTTTTGCTTCACTGTCTAAAATTCATTTTACATTAGAGCTCAGATAAATCATTCTGGATTCTCTGAATGTCTGGGCAGCAAATTTATTGTGCTGTTGTATTTGCTGATTCTATAAATACAAACCATTTTTTCTGATGACATTTTCATGCTGTGGCAGAGGTTCTCTCTCTGCAGATCCTCTGGAACCTTCATCCTAGCTTACAAACCCACACTTTGCTACATCTGAAAGTTTCTAAATTTTTTCTTGTTAGGGAAAAAAGCTATTGCCGATTTCCTGAGTGTCTGGCCTCATCCCTGGGGCTACTGCTTTGGAAGAAATGACTTAAACATGACTTTTGTCACAACCTCCACTCCATTAATTTTGGTAGGATCCATGCTATGTGTGGTTTCTACAGCAGAAGTACATACCAGCACTCAGGCCTGCAGATGTGTAGCTTTCCCAAACATGACTAGTTTCAAATCAGGAGAACAGGTATAGAAAACAGATATTTCAGTGCTCTCTATACTTATGATCACTCTGTAGCATTAAAAGCAAGAAACTTAGTGATGGTAACAAATATGTATTGCCTCTGGAAGCAACTACATGTTGTGATAGCATTGTTCATTCATCTTCACGGTGAGTTTTCTGAGTCCAGTTTTACAGTGCAGTCTCTTATTGTGCAGGGATTTTCTAAAAAAGCATCTTATGAATTATTCATGAGATAAAAGCTATGATAAATAAAAAAGGGTGTTGCTGAACCAGAAAATTAAACTTTACTGGTTGATTTGTAATCAATTCCAAAGATACAAATTTAGCATACTAATCAACAACTACCTACTTTAAACAAGTATGTGCCTTTTATTCAATAGCAGAGCATGTGAGAGCACAGGGTCCACTGTACTGGGTCAGCATATCCATATCCATATTTGGGTCAGAATCCATGTCCAATTTTGGCTACTACCTACTGCTTTAAAATCAGGCAGGAGAATATTGTGGCAAGCACATAAGGAATAATTTTCTCTACAAAAGTCTGATCCTTTTGACTAAGATTAACTTTGCCTCTGTACTGCAAGGCTTCATACCCCTTCCAGATTTCTTGACAGCATTAGCAATTGCAGGACTGCCGATTTTTGTTAGTCACAGAAATTTTCAGTTCGTCTTGGATCTTACTAAGATACTGCTCTTTGGATGAGGTCTGTGCAAAGAGAACCAAGGAGACTCACCTTTATGCTCTCTGGTTTGAGAAGTCTCTTGTGGTCCTGATAATTACGGACTCCCCTTAAATATTGCTGTGTGGTTCCTTCTCCCATTCTCGATCATTAGGAGATATATATTAGCTTTCTAAAACATAGATAAAGTCTAGCAAAAAGCCCTGAGGAAGTCATACCTTTTTCTTTTGTCATGCACAAAATTGCCCCCTCCTAGTTCACTTTTTTCCCCTCTCTTCCATCTGTCAATCCATGACACTATTTTGCTTTTTACTCCACTATACTTTCACAACCTGAATTATGTAATTTCCCCGCTCTTCACATCATCTTTATTTCCATACTAAAATCTGGTTAGAAAGAGTTAAATACTAAGAGAAAAATTTCCTCTCCTCTTTATGGTACACTCTCATAAAGGATCATTTGAATTCTTAGGTATAACAAGGCTGTATGAAGAACTACAGCAGCATATATAAATTGTTTATCCCTGGTTTTATTATCACTAGTGTTGCCATTATAACAGAAGAAATCAGAAATATAGGTCTAATGTCTAAAATATCCATTCCATGTTTTACATTTTCTTTAACTTCTCCTTGATGAACATCCTGTTTACTAAAATGATTCTTTTAAAAGCTTTCTTAGACTGCTGCCTCCCCATTTAAATGGAGGATTTTAAGAGTTATAAAGTATGACTTAAGCACAGCTTATTTTGAATGGATGTAAGGTTGCAAATCTGTGAGCAACTTTTCAGACTACTATTTTAAACATATATCTCCTAAATTACAAAATACCTTAAGGATGCTGTTGTCTGGGAATTTCTGAAAACTCATTCAAAATTTAAAATTTATTAGAAAAAAGAACGCATGCTAGCACATACTAAGAGATCTTGTAGTACATGGTGGGAGATGGGATTTGGTGACTCTTGCTCTTTGAGAAGTGAGGTGCAGCCTGCCAGGAAGGTAAGTGAGGCAGAGAAGGAGATGAGAGAGAGAGAAGTTAGGGCATAAGTCTGTTACAGCCAGCAGAGTAAAAAGGGCATTGTGGACAGATTTATCTGAATGCATTGGTGAATTTGCATCAGATTTGCAGGTGGCATTTAGGAACTGAAAGATGCCTTTGAACAATACAGAACAGTTTCCTGCCTACAATTCAGTTATGAAGAAAACTTCTGTTCTATACAAAATGGTCATGTCTACCCTGAGAGTAATACATGACATCATAGTCTGAAACACAAAGAATCATAATGATAATAACTGTAGTTAATTAATAAAGACAATTTTAGAGAGTTAAGATAACAGGAGCATTGATGTGTTCAGAGTCTTCCTTCTAAAAACTAATTTTGGTGTTTGCTTGGACACACTATATTTTTCATTACATTTACAGTAGAGACAGGAGGAGGTTATCCCAGAAAGACTGGAAAAACTTGGTGTCTTACTGGCAGTCTGAATATTCAGTATTAGGATAAACTATTAATTATGAATAGCAGCAGTTCTTGGAGCAGTAATTTTATATATACTGTTTAAATGAGCTACATAAAAATACCAGTGCCTTTGGTTTTGTGTTAGTAATGACAATTGTCGTGTTCTATTCTCTTTGTCCTTTTCTAGGAGTTTATATTACCTTTAATGTACCTGGTTTTCTCCACATAGGATACATATTTCAGACAGATTTGTCCTGTCTTGCTGGTCTTCATGCTTATATTGAGATACCTCTGGTCTTAGGTAGCATTCTGTTCATTACATATTGATATAATTGTAAAATTGTTCTTAAATGCCCTTCTTTTTAATTATGGGACAGCTAAAACACACCCAGATATCCTAGAGACCAATTTTTAACCTTGATTTGTAAAATTCAGTAACTGGAGTTGATTTTTGTCCATATGTAAATTCCCCCAAACTTTCATATTTTGGGAAGTTTGAACAAAAGGCAGAACTTTAATGCCAGCATTTTCACGGGAAAAAAACCCCCAACAATACGAAACAAACTTGGGCAAGTCTGATTTTTTAAAATCTATTCAAATTATGCATGTGAAAATACACAAAATGAAAGATTATTTGAACCGCCATCGTTTGGGGTACGTCATTAAACTTTTTAATGAAAGAGATTTTAGAAAAAAAGCTTCTTTGTATCAGTCAGTCATATCACATGTTATTCTGGGACACTGTTTTTGCTGCAACACAATGGGAATCTTTGGTGAATCTGGGCCAAACAAGACAAAAGTATGTCCCCTCAGTTGGAAGCAACGTGAATATGCCTCCAGAGGATTTAGATAGCTCAGCAAGGCAGCTCAATGAAAGGAATGAGTATAGCTGCATGGGCGGGGTTTGGTTTGGTTTTCCTGGACAACCCACCAGCCTAAGCTGCTTTCTGCTGCTTGTTTTGATTCCTGTGCTACCTCCCAAGTTGTGCCAGTCCAACTGCTTGCATCATTGGGTGATGAATAAAGTCTAGGGATTGATTTCAGTTTAAAATAACCCTTTTTTCCCCTGATGCTGCTGAAAAGAGTCTTTGTCAATCTGCAGCCTAAAGGATTTCTGTTGGCCTGGTAAGAAAGGCAAGCGTTAGCTCGCTGGCACAGCCCAGCAAGCCAGCGGAAAGGAAGATGTCAGTAAGCATTGCCATGGAAGGACAAATTCTTTTAAGCACATTTCGTGCTGGAAAGATAGACTCAGATTTGTGAGCAATGGGGCTGCTGCTTGTGTGTTCTCCCTGTGTCCATTGAGAGAGAACTTGTGTGTGTTCTTTATAAGTAAACCAATTGTATGCAGTGAAATACCTGCCCCTTGTCATCCATTCCTCCCCATAATGGGAACAGCCTGGCAGTCCCCCAAATCCTGGTGAACCATTCCTGAGGGAAAGATCACCATCATGTTAGTGAGGCTTTGATAATCACCCAATGTGGTGGGTTTACCTT
>VYZX01035687.1:0-10033 GCA_013401335.1 Brachypteracias leptosomus
CCTGAGCCCTAAACCTAGACACATGCCTATAAAAATAATTTGACTTACTTTCTTCAAGTTTATTTATCACTTACCAATAACTATTTCTTGTGCTGCTTGTAGTGACACCAAGAAGGACCAATTCCCATTATAATATACACTGCATATTAGAAGTTAGCCTCCAATCACAAAGCTATTTCAAACACAGTACTGTGGAATCTCATGCATTTTCATTGGACACTTTGTACTTTTGTAGCTCATGCGTATATTTAAATGTCTCTTCCACTTTGTCATCTCTCAAATCTTATTATGAAGTGCTAAATATGCTTCCAATGCTGCTAAGCACACATTCCCATCAGCTGAAGAAACAAGTAACTAGTCGCTGTGCTCTATTGACAGAATGAATATTGTGCAATATGTCAAACTTGACTACATTTTCAGTTATTTACTTTACTTATTATTTACATGCTTCATTAAGATAGAAAACCTCTACATATTATTAGCATTCACTGCAAGGAGGAGTCATTCATTTTTTTTACCTCTGAAAGTACATATGAAAACATCTGAATGTAAAACTCTACTTTCAGTAGCACAGAAAAGAAATCTAAAAGACAAAATCTAAGAAATATTCTTTAAGAATAATTATAGGTTATCTCCTTCCAGCTCTAGTTATTAACTTTACATGACAAGAAATAAAATAATTTCATTAATATTTCCATCACAGTTTGTCTGTATTACTAAGGGGGGGACTTTTTCTCAATTAAGAAGGAGTCATCATTTGGTTCTCTGTTAACAATAGGGCACAAATAAGGGGCAAACAGATCTTGTGCAACTAAGTTTGTGCTGGCAAAAGCTCTGGCTTTATATCACAATCATTCATTTGAGATAGTCTTGTGAAGGATATTAAGTCATATATAAGAAGCATAACATTAACCTTAGCTAATAACGAGCACAAACTCTACTAGGATTTTAAACAAAGAAAGCCAAATTAGTTAGCAGCATTTGAAAGTGAAATGTAGTAAGAACTTTGTGAAATACTGCGCTGCAATAACAGACAAGTATTGGAGACTCTATGGATAAGGTCGGATTTGTGCATTGATTAGCACAATGGAGTTCAAAGTCACTGGGTTCCATCCGAATACTGGTATTAAATAAGAATAATAATGAAAAGATTCATTCAGTAAGATACATATCCATCTTTATCTGAACCTCTTGAACTCATTAAACTCTAATCAAAATAACAGTAAGACCTGACTTCCTTTATTTCTTGCTTCTGAACCAAAGCACTTATGAAACTACCTTTCCATGGGAATTTAGACAGAACTTTTTTCATTATTGCTCATAGCTTGGAAGTGAAAAAAATCTCTCTAAATTACCCGTAAAAAGTTTAAGTCAAGATAAATTATAAATTAAAGGCTAAAATTAGGTACAGCTCAAATTTGGAACAAAATTTTAAACTGGATTTAATACCTTGACTGGATTTGATCTGTAAGTAGACAACTATCAGTCAGATGACAAAAACTGTTTCTGAACCCCTAAAAGACAAACATACATACAGTTTCTCAAGCTGCTTCCATTTCATGCATTTTTAAACAAAGTACACTTAAAGGATAAATTTCACACAAATCAAAGTACCGTTTTGCTACTGATGCTAATGGAAAACCTTTGCTGAGGAAAAATTTCAACTTCGGTTAGTTTTCAGATTGTATACTTATAAAGCAACACTTTCAAATAGATGTACATTGTAGATGTATTGTATTTGTTAACTAATATTTATGAAACAGCTGTTAAAAATGCATGAAACAAATTGCATCAAAAATAATTTCTTCTCTGCCATCGGGGCTACTTAGCTGACTATCCATAATACAAGTGTCATTGCTCCATTACATGTGGACAAATTGTAGCAAATGAAATTACTCATAAAATCAGAAATTACTGAATGTAGCAAAGTTACAGTGTTTTTGGTTTTACATGCATTCACTTGTTCAGGAAAACCACACATATATCTGCCCTTGCTCTACTCATGCGTGTGTTACGATACAATTTAGAACTACATCCCCTACTTTTTCTTGAAAAGCTGCACCCTCAAGTGCTGGTGCCATAACTCACTGACACCAATGGCCCTGTGTGCATCCAGGCACTTTGACGTCCTGCCAAAGAAGGAGGATACAGCCTAAGTTTGTGTAACTTGTCATATGACTGCTCAGTGTGCCTTGAGTCTTCTGAAGATTATCTTTCCCAGACCAGGTGCAACTCATGGACTTCTGTCAGGGCCTGATAGGAGCTTAAGATGAGGGAATTCAAGCACAGCTGGAGATTGTGGGTTTCTGTGTGTTGATTCAAGGAATGTGAATTTCCAAGAAATAATGGTGGTGGGAGGAAAATACCAGACATGTGGACTGCTGACAGAAGCCACATTTGTGCCAAAACTTAAGAAAGAAATAGTCAAAAGCAGGCATTCTTCTGAAGCTGTTACCCCTGTAAAACTGGTAGCTGAAAGGGAATGCACGATACCAAGGACACTGTAAAGCAGTGTCTCTATAGCACACAGCTTTCAGCAAATTAGCCATCTTCACTTTAGGCTATCTGTATGCTATGCATCAAAAATGCATGTTTTTCCTCAATCCTCCACTCTCAGAATTTGTATATTGTATCCTCCTCCCCCTCCACAATTTAATAGCTTCATGCTGTGTGTTGATATATGTGGCAGACAGAAACCGAGATAAACAAAAGAATGCTCTGGTATGTTCCCCAGGGGAAAAAAAAAAAACCAACAATTAATTCATTTATAAAAGTAGGACTCTCTGGCTATACAATGATTCATCATGCTAACAAAATAACAGAGGCAGGTTTTTAGACTGTGGCTGGATTCAGCCATGGAAGATACAGTGTGTTGACAACAAACCAAAATTGCATTAAATGATTTACATGTACAAAGACACATTTCTTGCTTTCTATCTTAACAGCTCTGACACAGTTGGCTAAAATTTTACTATTTTACTCTGATATTACTGCTAATTATAAAATACATAAAGCTTTTATCTATAAACCAACTCTGAGCAAAATCACAAGGATTCAGAAATGTAGATGAGTGCTAAAAAAAACCCAAACCAAATTGGGAGGGAGAAAGAGGAGAGGAGAAGGAATGAACAGTTATCCAAACTAGCATATGCAAACTAAACATATGGTTGAGCTTGCTTATTCCGCAAGCAATATACTCATTGAGGATGACTCATAAATGCATGAAGTATAATACTTAGTAGAATCTAAAATAACAAAAAACAGCTCGTAAGACCAGTTTAAATGTAAGATGTTTATATTGAAAAAAAATCAAAAGCTTGAAGTTCTTTGTATTTCTCTTAAGTATGTGCTATATCCAAATATGCTATCTCTTTTTCCTTCTTTCTTCTTCTGTAAGGAAAAGAAACAGTGGCTGTAACTACACTGTGATACATGAACTCATCCTCAGTCTGCAGAAACTCTGAGTTATTTCTTTGAATAAATGCTAAATTTTAAAATGAGCTGATGTATGAGTTCATATACAAGTTCACAAAGTGGAAAGAGTTTTATATGAATTAAATCAGCATAACTTAGTTTGAAGAATATTAAAGATCTATGCAGAATTCTTGAAGCTGTCCAAAAATCAAAACATCATGAAATTCTTAGGTGAAACAGTAAAATTTTCAAAATCATTCCCCTACAGAAAAACTCAAGCTCTCAGCCGAGTCTGAAATCTCTGGTCCATAACTGCCTATATAAAGTCAACAAGACATTGGATATTAACTGCTGGATTTTAGTCAATATCTGTCATCCTAACACAATGTCAGGACATCATCAGGCCCTAAAACCAAAATTTGACATCAGAGTGTTTTCCTAAGCCTGATGTACGTTTGCACTTAAGTCATCAGGAAGCTCTCCAAAACAAAGAGCAGAGAATAACACTTTCTACTTTATCACAAAAGGTACCAGTTGTCCAGAAAGGGCAGGAGATGGCCCCCTGATTTCTGAATGATACCTGAACCTTGGCCAAGTTCTTCTCTTTGTGGATTAGGTAAACAAGGTCCATCAGATGGACTCTTCTGGGGATGGACAGGCTCTGAAGAACATCTCACTCCCATTCTTTATCTGCTCTTCTACCCATGAGAGCATTGTGCTGGAACAGTATCAACTCTCCTCCCACCCCTTAGCAGTCACAGAGGGCATTCAGCTAGTTCCACTGTGTTTGCTGATCAAGCACACATTCCCTGTTTCCTCCAGGTGGAAATGTTCACTTGGTTACATCTGGCCTATCAACAGTAATTGCACTATCTGCTGGTTTGCATAATCTAATTAGCCACTCTTTTCACCTTCCCTGCTAAGGAGAGCAAAGACTTTGCTTAACCTTTCACTTCCACAATTTAACTCATTATTAAAATACAGCTACACACTGACTCCTCTACCCTTCTAAGTCTTTTTTCTCCCTCCCCAAATCTTTAATTTTATTCCATAATTGTTGCTATCTGTCCTTATCCTGGAAGCTAAAAAGAATTAAATCTCATTGATCAGTTGTTTTGATACCAGGAACTGCACAGAGGTGAACAGAAAGAGTAACATAATAAACCTGTAGGAGGCAGATATACACTACCCTGCCACAGAAGAGATTTAAAGCATTTAGGTGGGTAAAGTTCAAGACATAGTGTCCTTAGAATTGAGGTGAAATACGAGGAATTCAAAATTCTTAGAAAAATATATTTGTATATGATTGTATTCAAACTAAATACAAATTATGGCCATTCTGCAGACTACTTATATTAGAAACCAATTCAGGGTTTTGAAATGTTTATCACAAGACAGTAACAGTCTTTTTGATGCTCCTTTTGAACAACAGAATTAGAGATCTGGGGACAGAGAGTAGCCTTTCAAAGAGAAAAGGATTCAAAATTGCTATTTTATTCTAACTGCAAAGAAATCTTAGATGCAATTTTCACCAAAAGGCTGTAATAAAGGGAATAGGAGTGCAACATAGGTGTGCTGAAACTATAGTCTTATGACAAAACTGTTCAATCCTGTCTCCACAGTGAATACAGAGGAGAAAGAGGATAGTGCTTGATAGGACACGGCAAAACATCCCATTCATAAGCAAACTGTAGTGTAGATACCACAATGCAGTGGCTTAAGAGAGCTTAAGAGATGGTGCATCCTTATAGAGGTTAATGCAAATAGGATGGTTTTTTGCTCAATGCTTTATGAAATCAGGCAAAGTATGAGTAATACTGATTTTATTAAATTAATATATCAAAGCACTCAATAGCTCAATAGTAGCAACTATTTTTGTGATTAGAAATGGATTTCAAAACATATTCCATGGAAAAGTCATTGAAATGTCTTAATAATAAATAATATCTTTCATAGACCTTGAAAGGTCTTGAAAATGTCTTAAGCTACTGGCAAACAAGGAAAGGCTATAGGGCCAAATTCTCCATTCATTTGCAGCAACAGTTGGTCATTATTTTCTACAAAATGTAGAGTTGGCTCTTCTGAAGTTTGAAGGTTTTTTTGTCTCGTGTCTGCCTGATCCTTGGCATATATAGAAAATATAATTAGATTTTAATTCTCAGTTGGTTGGTTGGCAGACTTAGGAGAACACAAACAAATAGAAATATTTTTAATAAAATATGTTCTTCTAGTCAATTCTGTATGTTGGAAAAAGGCAGATGAGCATGAAAAACATATTTATTCAACTTCCCTTAAGGGTTATCTGTTGTTTATTTTTATCTATTTGATCTTCCATAAGTTGCTAACTGCTATCTCTAGTTATAGTTACATGCATATCCCTTTGTGTACAAAAAAATCACCCTCCTCTTTTTTCACCGTCTTCCATTTGTCTTTCCATTTTCCATTTGCAGAAGAAGGAATCAGTTTGTCTCAGCATATCTCAGAAGCAGTGCTTCATTTTTGCAGCCAGGAGTAAGAGAAGACTGTTAGTATTCCATAACAGAGATGTTGATAAATCTCTTGCAGCAACTGTGATTTGTGGGACTTAATTTTGCTTCTGTGTTGATACTTAAAAATACTTATAACAGGTTGGCAGCTGCTTGATTTGGCCAATAACCAAACTCCTGTAATTTGTAATATCAGAATAAAGCAATTTTGCAAATCCTGTCAAGGTCATGAATGCTCTACTGTATTCATAGAAATATGAACCCTCCATAAACCTATACTCTTCAGCTTTGTGAAGTGTAGGACTGCTCAGCTGCTTGCAAAATGTGCTAAGAAAGGGCAAAGAAGAGTCTATAATGAGATCCACAAAAGCAGCATGTTGTTTTTAACTTATCTGTTTGTCATTAATGGCCCTTTAACTTGTTAAAAACAAGTTTATCTCCTGCTCCTTCATGGGTACATGATCATGTCTGAGGAACAAACAAGAAAATAGCAAAACAATTCCCCCATGCTTGGGTACGTGCATTGTTTCTTCTCCACCAGCTGTAGAACTTAAAGTGTTCAAGGCTACTCGAGCTAGAAAACGGAGCAGTGGAAAGGAGAATCAACCACAGCATTACGATCTCCGCTGGCCAGCTGTGAAGGAGAATGGTATGCATGCTGATCTGGACACCGAAGAGTTCATAGATAGCTGGTGCATTGAGAAACATGACACCTATCCAGCTACTTACAAAGTCAGGAGGTAGCACTACATGGTGCATAGAGTTTTTATTGAAAGGCACAATCTTCCCCTTTTTTTATATTCTTGACGTTTTCTAAAGAAACACTGAATAAACTCTGTGAATTACAGACATATTCAGAATCATGTCAAAAGGTAAGAGAATCACAAGTCTATTTCCCCTGATTCACAAATCTGCACACAAATAATGAACACCTCTGGTACTGCAAGGCACTTACCTCTATCTGCAGTGCCCCCTGCCATCTATTTCCTAAATATAACAAAATAAAGGTAAGAGCAAATCTTTCACTCTTTTTCTCCCATCTTCTTCTTGCAGCAGGCAATAAGAGAAATGGCTAAATTAACATAAATATTGATGTAGTTATGTGTCAATATATACAGTCATAAGATGTGTTTTATATAGTTACAAGTTATGCAGATAGATATAGAGATATATAGATGTGTAGATATATAGAGAGAGATGATATAGATATAATAGATAAATACACATCTGGAGAAAAATATTTTTTAAAAGCAAGTACTGTTAATGTAAGTGAATTGGTTACAGAAAATTGAATCAGTTCTGCATATATAGCAAGTATGCATGGGACAAAGCATCACTCTGTACATGTAACTCGTTAGGGCTGGTACATGGCATAGTACTGGCAGTGAAGCTGTGCAGAGATGCTAGCCTGGGTTTGCAAAACAGGGCAGTAACTTCATTGCAGCAGTTTTCCTAGGCTGAGCTGACTATGAGTCACAGGAACTTTGCATGAATATATGCCATAACCTACAGAAGTACTGGAGTCTGCAGACATGTTTATATGGGTCAAAAGCAAATACAGCAGCCTAACTCTCATAAAAGTTCTGGGTTTATCATCAACACTGATGATGCTGAAGCATCTCACCGGTGATTCCACTGGAGGGGAGTTGTAGTGTTGCAAGGAGTGCTTTTTATATGGATCAAATTTGCAGATGAGGTAGGACCTATGCCACATCTCTCTATCTCAGTGTCTGATATAAGGAAGTTTGAAAGCCAGTAATCTGCCTTTTTATCTTTATTCTTAAGACGGGTTTTGTGACAGTGTTAGCTGAATGGAGTCTTGGGTGTAATTGTGTGGAAATGATAGGCACAACCTGAATAAAAATAAATCTTTAAATAAGGATGAAAATGAGACTAAGGGAATACAAATCAGAAAACAAAAGTATGGACAGAATACCTGGAAAACTCACTGCTTTTGAAAAGCCAAATATATAAAACCTTTTTTAGAAATCTTCCTAACTAAAAATTACACAAAAACTACTTGTACATTGCAAATGGGGGAGTATGCTAGGTTGAAAATGAGTTAACTGCCCTTTTGTGACCTAGGTGCTGTTTGGCTTTACATTTCTGGGTGAATTTATGTAATTACAGCAGGGGCTAAACAGTCATCTTCCATCATATTCGCTTAGTAAATCAAACTTCTATCTGATCCTGAAACACAGTTGTTCTGATTGCATATTTTGTGGTGTTTCTAATGCATGACTGAATGCTTGCTTTGTTCATCTTTTTCCTGTTAGCAGCCTGTTTTCTTGTTAACCCTTTCTCAATATGTGTCAAGTCCTATCCTGGAGGAAAGGATGAAGTCAACCAGATAGTTATTGCAGTTACAGTTCGGTCACATTTAGGCGTTCAGCACCTTGTTGACTCAGTTGCAGTAGTATAGATTTTCCCACACTGTTTACTTGACACTTGTGTGTCCAGCCTGTACCAACTTCTATTGTATTAAGCAAACATTCCTCCTGCATCAAAATTCCACTCATTGTTAGCACTAAAGCAACAGGATTTTCTTCAGTTCGCAGACTGCAGAACCTATTGTTGTAAGAAAACTCTCTCAAGATGGAATCTGAAAAGAATCATATGACCCAGAAAAGGATTAGCCTTCAGGAAGTCTTTGGGCTTTACCATTTTGTGAAGGCATCCCCAGAGAAAGCAGAAAATAATAAAGTAAAACATATTTCTGGACTGAAGCCTGTTCCAAAATAGATTAGAGGCACTTTCAATTGTGTGAAAAGAGAACATGTAATGGTTACTAAGTGAGACTATGACTTAGGCAAAGGAGATTGTAGTGATTTAACACAGGTGATGTCAATAAACTTTAATAAAAGAACATTTTTACTAAAAGGAGGAAACAAAATCATCTTTGTGAAAGTAAATGCAGTTTTAAAAATGCAAGGCAATTACATCACCTGCTGTTACACACGCAACTTTTACTGCTTAAGTAGTCTTCGACAATTCCTTCTTAGAAGGGATTTCAGTTGTTTTAAGTTAATTTTCATTTTCTTCAGAACATAAGATGGATTTATTGTCATGCAATTTTTTTGAGTCATGTTTATTAATTTAAAGTCTATTCAAAGCATTTAAACATGGGCAGACTCTGCTAGTAAGACTGCTTTTTTCTCTCTGATAGAGATCAATACTAGTAAGCTAAGCAGCTTTTTTAAATAATATGTTTAAAATATAAATAAAGCACTTGGAAAGAAAGAAACAACTACTTTTGTATAAAATAAAATACATACTTTTTCTTGCGTAGAGAGAAAAATTCATGTATATCTACAGCACACAGCATCTCTCGTACCACAAATATAATTAACATTCCATCAATATCAGCACTTTCTGGAAACAGCTACTGGTACAAAAGACTAGAGTGCTGTAAGGAGCATGAAAGTAAAAAATGTAATACCCAGTCATTTCCCTGAGCTAGAGATATGGGATGGAGCATAATGCCTCAAGGAGAAGCCTGGTGACTGGGCCCCAGCCTCCTTCTCTGTAACTCCATCAGGTAGCATCTGCCAGGCAGATGAGCAATGGAAAGAGGCAAGGAAGAACCAGGTGTATGTAGCAAAATTCTCATCATCTAGAGCTTCAGCATAGCTTTTTCTCCTCAATCAGTATCCACAGACAGCTCTTTGCCTGGCTTTGTGCCTGGCTCCAGCCAGCCCTCCCTGAGCAGGTGGCATGGTGACAGGGCCTTGGCTGCTCTTCTGCTGAGCCCTGGAAGAAGGGACGACAGAGGGCTCCTCAGCACCAGCAAATTGGATGTTATTGTCCCAGTGAGGCTGTCAAAAATATCAAAGAAACAAAGCCAAGCTAAAGAGGAGCTTCGGGAGCAGAGCAGTGCAGCCCTCTACCCACTGATGGTGCAGTCTTCCACCTGCATGGCTATTCCTAAGGCAGGTACCATGCCAAAAACCACTCCTAGATGAGCTCTGTAAGCTGAATAATAGGCAAGCAGCAGTATTGTTATGGCTGTCCCTCATGTTTCTACTAAGTTAACACAAGCAAAGATGATATTAAAGGAAGGAAACAAAGATCAGCTTGCATTCTCTTCTACCCTCTCACTTCTCTAGTTTTAATGCTGTAGATCCTCACACTAA
>VYZX01035697.1:0-11018 GCA_013401335.1 Brachypteracias leptosomus
CCCTGAGCCTTAAATGGAGGCATCACCCTTTCTAATACTTCAGCAATTTGAACAGTAGTGTTTTGAGAGTAAATCTCGTGATGCCACTGTTATTTTAAACAGAACAATGACTTAAACTATTATGCTTGATTTCCTTTCGGCTGCCTCAAAAACACTGCAATTAAAACATTATATTAGTCAGTAGTTGGCTTGAAATATCAACAGACACTAATTTAAAATTTAAAATTGTTTAAAAATGAAATCAAACAGAATTGGAAAATTTATTACAATTTATAGCTTGTTATTGTTTTTAATATATGTTTTGTAGACTAGACTCACACTGGGGCCATTGGCAACTAAATACCTCATTACACACTGAATATGACCCCTAGGAACACTTGTAGTCACAGAGACACCACGAGCTGCTTCATATCTTTTTTTTCACCTCTAAAATCCTTTTGATGCACAAGTTACTACATGTGCAGATGTGTGCGACAGTTTCACTGTTAGGTGCTCCAAAGGATGATCTCTTGCTCCTAGGCAAGAGGTGCAGGAAGTGAGGGTATTATTATCTCCCAAACATAAGCTTCAAATGAGACAGTCATCATCTCCACCAGAAGTCACTAAACTTTTCATTGTCATATAGTGGAGTCTAAACATTCATAATTACAGGATGACTTATTCTGCTCTAATTTTCAGTGGCTGGGTACTCAGATCATTAAGAGATGGATTCTGGGGCTTTTATTTCTCATATAAAGTCCAACATGTTTAAACTTGTGTTCCTGAAGCTAGTCACCTGTCCCTGTACAAAATGACCTGGTTTCAGAGTTTGGAGACAACTCTTAAATATAAAGAATAATGCTACAACATGCTAGGAATAATGTGTTATCTATTATTTTCCATACTTTGAGTCTTAAAATTTAGGTCAAGGACAATCTACCTGAAAGGACAAGTAATGCCTCATTTTTTTCACCCAACTTGACCTCTCAGCTAGTCATCTAGAATTGCTTTGCAATCACTGCACAGTTCATTTAACCCACATTAGACCTTGCCTTACAAGAGATAAATCATACTGTAAGTAAAATCCATTTACTAGAAATGGAAACAGTCTTGACTAGATCCAGAAATCTTGGATGTGGCTGACATCAACACTGAAATAACTTACGTCTGTCACAGAAATGAAGCCTCTAAACTCCCTACAAGTATCTGAGACATCCTGCCAGGCCTGGAAGCTAAGGTTGCAAAATCCCTGTGCCTTTCTGGAGCATCAGCAGAGTACTTTAGGACATTTCAAGTAGCGTTTCAGATGTCTGCAATTAGAAAAAAAATCCCGAGCCATTCATCTGCATTGCTGTCAGTGTGAACTCAGTCACCCAGTATATCTGTGGATATTTAACTGCAGACATCTAAATTTTAGTATCTTCAGCTCAGGAGAATCTCACTCTGTACCTAGTAGACATCAAAAGCTGATCGACATGAATCCTAGTACTATATTCTGTCCTATATTCTAAATCAAATCTACTGCTTAATTTTTACTTTTAAGGTCATATGAGCCTGCCAGTAGACAACAACTCCTCAATAACAGTACTGGCATTTCACACTGACAGTCATTTTCTCCCACTTCTGCTTTTCCTGCTTCTCTGTAATGCAACAGGTATTTTAGTGCCCCTCCAGTGAACTATTCAGGGAACAGATCCAGCTGAAAACTGTCCCAGCAAAAATATAATAGCTGTTATTCTTTTGAATCAGTGGTTCACCACCTGATGTGGTTTGCCACAAAGTAAACCAAATCTCTATGTCAGTATTAATCTGAGACTAGGAGCAGTAAGGTTTAAAATATTAAAATGTTAATTAAATTACAACAAAAAAGAACAGTAGCAGAGTTTGGTCATGATGTTATAGAAAAGATTCTGCTTATGAAGGTGTGATTGCAACTATATGGAAAAATCAATATCTTGTGGAGAAAAAATTGTCAATTTTGACAATTCTCAAGACCTTAATCCTATAGGACAGTCTATTGCTGTCATGGTCACTTCAATAGGAACAATTTTTAAAGAAACTTGTTATTGGTATGGGGTGAAAAGAGTGAGTTAAAGTGAAATAAAACAATATCAAATAAAGCAGATAGCTAATCACAACTGCTCTGTAATAATCTGGAAGAGATTTTTAAAATGTTTTTCCATGTTGTCCTATATATTGTCACATTAAAATGACTGTCACCACTCTGTTTAAACTGGAGGAACAAAAGCAAAGTACGTTACTGATTTTGATCCTGTAACATTTGAGTTATAATTTAGTAACAACAAAAGTAGTGCTTTTGCAATGGCATGTCCTAAAGAAAATAACAGGGACAGTAGCAGGTAATCCAATGATGCAATCAAAATAACAAGCATATCAAGAATTATAAATATGAAAGGTTTTAAAAAACTACTGCTAGGCTTAACTGTATTTCAATAACTATTCAAGGAATATATGTACTTTATATTATCAACTGTGGAGGGATAATCTTCAAACAAAAGAAAAGGCAAAATTTGTCAAATGAACAGTTACTCATTATTTTTTTCAGCTCTAATTTTACTTTATTAATTAAACTTTACTCAAAACATGCAAGTATCCTCAATTTACAGGAATGAATTGGACTTACAAGTAATAATTTATCTGATCTAAATAAAACAGCTGAAGTGCTATGCTGTAGAAAAAGATATTTAAACAACAGTCATTAAAATATCAGAAGAATATCTGTTTTAAACTATGTTTTAATCCATTGTGTAAGTCTGTATTCAATGGACACATGCATACTTTGTAAGGCCCTTAGCAAAAATCTAGACTTTTTTTTTCATTGTGAAAAATATTCTTAGCATAGCAGCTATCTACTTTAACCTAAGGGTTTTAAAATCAGATATTTATTTCTAAAATAATTTACTTTTACATACACTGAAAAAAAATATGCATTTCTTATAGATCAATCACCTCCTATAAAAGGACCCTTAAGTTATATGAGATGATTTCCAGTTATTTTCTTCTGTTCTCATTCAGAAAGGTAGTACAGGGCAATTAACTCAGTCTTCGAGTCTTAACTTTTAGAGGTCTGAATTTGGATGAGATGAAACCCATACTTAGTTTCCGCTGACACGAGTAGGATATAAACATCTCACCAGGTGTTTCCATCAAAAATCTCAAATAAGGAGTATCCATCATTCTCCGAGTAGTTCAACAGACATATCCATTAATATGAGTCATTGAGCATATAACAACACGGTCTATTGGGTTAGTGTCATCTGCAGGTAGAATGAGGTAATTTTGTAACAAATTATTGTTAGTTTTATTGTTACTCCTTGAAATATATATATCTGCTATGCATAACTTTTTAAATTATTTGATAATTATTGTAAAAAAATATTGAAGTTCCCTGTGAATGAATAAGAGAAAAAACATTATCATTGTGCCAGAGATTTGCCTGACAGATAAAGAAGATATAAAAAATCATCTTGTTTTAGTGGACAAGACAGCTAATGGGCTAGCTACTTCTTGAGTACAATAATTTACATGAAGCCTTAGAAAGTTTAATTTGTTGTAATAAGCTATTCGTCACAAGGTTACAGAAGCTAGATATTAGGCTGTCATGTGCAGTCCTGTCAGGTAATCCCTAATTTGAAACTTCTATTTCCTAATGGAGAGCATGCTGTGGTAAAGGCAGAATACTGACAGTGCCTGAGGTATTCTCAAAGTGGAGTCTTTGCCTCTGGAAAACCATACAAAGACACAGTTATTTACAGTGGAAACCATAAAGTATTTTTAGTGCAGTGCTGGTTTTTACAGAAAAAAGAAGACACTTCAGCACAAATTTACTGGAAGGGATGTGGAAGGAATAGTATAAATACCATTTACAAGCAAACGTGAATGTATCTTATATTTATTTTTAACAAGTAGCACTGCTTTATGTATTAATTTTGTAATGAATAGAGATGCAGATGCAGAGGGAAGCTAAATTCAAAACAAACCAAGTTAACCTGCAGTTTAGTTGAATTTGATCAAATTGGGGACTTCTGATGAACAAAACAAGGCTGGGTGCAAATGTTTCAGGAATGGAAACCAAATATAACCTTTGCACGGATGCTGCAAGAGAAAGCCAGTGAATTTTTAACAACTCTGCTTGAGAATTCATTATCCAATAATTGTTACAGAATGTAATCTGGTTTGAAAGGTATTCACACCCCTTCCAAATAGTATGTGTGGATTCAAGCCAACAAAGCACCTGCTATCTACTATGTAGTACATTATTTATCTCCTTCTTTAGAAGAGTGTTTCATGCAAGTGCCTCAGGAGAATTTTTATATAAGATCAATAATATTTTTGAATTGAGTGACCGAGAAATGTTCCTGAGTTACGCTCAGGGACAGATAATAAATGTAACACTTATGGGAAGAAAGGGATGAATATAATAGAAATAAAGTGAAACATAGCATCTTGAAAAAGACACTGTCAAGGCCAACATGACTATCTTTAGACTTACAACTATATTTTGCTTTATGGGAACACATGTGTATGCTGCACTCACTTCAACCCCCAGCACACACATATACACACAAATTATGCTTTTTTACTATGCTCTTGAATAAAGTGCAAATGCAGAAGAAAATCATTCCAGGAAATCATAAAAAGAGTAGGTAAAAAGCCTATGAGCAAAGGTACCTGCCATACTAACAGACCTACTGCCACCTATATAAATCCAACCTCCTCCATGCAGATCCACCTAAGCAAAATTCTTGAAAATATATTTAACACTTTTATGGTTTGAAATGAGCAAAATGACAACATTTCTGTGCATGGCTTAAAAGCAATCCTTTCTCCATTCCCAAGATACTGTGCTCTTCAATTGATGGATATAAACAAAATAGAATTGGTTGAAAACAAGAATAAACAAAAGATTGTCAGGAAATATTAATACTGAAAGCATCATCCATCAAATGGCTTTCCCATTCCAGGCGTGGACCACAATGATAAGTGATGTTAACAAATACATGGAAGAAGAAATTGATTACATTTATCCAGAAAACTCTGTGGGAGCACCACATCATACATGGAAGTCAGGGAATGATGACAAATAGATGAGGAATAGAGAATGGTGTGGCTGCTTCACACTGCTTAGAGTAGTCTTCATAGGAGATGGGAACATGGAACCGGCTCCCAGCCAAATTACTTCCCTTCTATAGTCTCCAGGACACTCAAATGTCCTGGTAGCAGTAGTATGTTAGAAGTACATTGATCAGCCTGGCCTATCTTAGGAAGCTGACTCTGACTGTTCTTGCACAATCACACTCTGAAACAAAAAACTTGATTTTTTAGGGACTTGAGGATGCTACTACAAACATACTACAGATAGATTCTCTGGTTTAAGATATATCCTCTAGAAAGTTTCTCCTTGAAAACAGTGTGCGGGCAGTAATGTCTATATTGCTTGAAACTCTAAATAAATTCTTGTAACTCTGTGATGAACTCATGCTATGAATGCTGAGTGCCAATTATTTCAGGGAGACAGCATAGTGTCCTGTCTACAGAAAGCCACAGGCAGGGGATTAGAATTCATTTGTCTGGATTATTCCAGTCTAGTTCATTACAATCCCACAATCTGGTCCCAAATTAGGAAAATAATGAATAAGTATTCAAAAAGGAAATTTTAAAAACAAAATAAAATTACTTTTTTAAAGGACCTTCATAAGCAGAAGAATGGCTTCAGATCTGGTTGCTGTAAAAGTAGAGACACTAAACAATTTTCTAGTTTTTTTCTGAGTTTTTAACAAACATTCAATTCACATTTTCCATTTGCCACATAGATTAGGTGACACAAAAAAATAAGCCTTCAATGCAGTTGTCAGTTCTGCCTAATGCTTTACTGATTAAATCCTGTTTAATTCTAAATTAAATGAGCAACCACAGTAAATCAAGTCCCATATTCATGTCCTCTTCCCTACAGACATAATTACATGCCCCTTAAGAGCTCAATCCATCCATTGTCAGAATAGAAAATATTTAGGTGAGTGGGAAAGTAGAAGACTTAACCAATCACAACATTTGGAAGAAAAAGCTTAGTGGCTTAGAAGAAAAAAGTGAAAAATTATTGAAGGTGGTTATGTAATTCCACCCATATCTAATCTAAATGATTCATGTGCCTGCTAGGCCTTATAAGGCAATCTCTTCAGCCGTATCATTTACTCTGAATTCACTTAGGGGTTTTGTTGGGCTGAGGGTTTTTTCCCCACTGAAAGAGATCATCATCTTTAAACTAGCACAACAGCAGATTTCTTGTGAAAGTAATAAAATAGTCTCTGACACAGAATGTACTTTTCTTGGGAAATTAGAAGAGAGAAAAGTAATTCTGCTCAGTAAGTCTGAAGTAAAAAGCATTGGAACAAGAAGTCTAGAAGTCTACGTAAATGTGGCCACAAAGCTTTTGAATGTGCAGCAGGGTTAATTATGGGAAATTGTAACTGTTAGACTTTCACACTGGTTTTTCTCCCTATTTTCTTTCTTAATTGATTTACATCTGTTTGGTCTGCAACATGAATTTGCATTGGACTATGTCCTTGAATAGTTAGCTGTTATTCTGTAGAGAGAACAGATCATCATACTTTGAGTAATAATGGCAAAACTGAACAAAACCCTGGGCTATAAACAGGGATTTGCTAAGTGAGCATTCTGAATGGGATAGAAAATTGAGGCTTTTTTACCCATCTGGAATTTATATTTTGTGCTGATTCAATTATTCAATAGCATGACTCACTGGATAGGCACAGCAACCGGAGGGTCTTTTTGAGAACAAAAGGCCAGGAAAGAGAAGTTATAAGCTTATACTTAAAGAAAAAAAAAAAAAAAAAGGAAGAAGGAATAAAACAATTGCTATTGATTGTTATACTAAATGTTAATTTGTAGCTTTAAATCATTGCTGTAAGGGTAATGCTGTGGAAAACAACAAGAAAATGTACCTCAGATGACTTTATTTAATGATTTTGTCTGGCTGACACGTGGTTTAAGCACTCTGGCTTGTGTGTGTTCATAAATGTTCATTTATTTAGAAATAAAATCTTTCTAAGTGGTATGTTTGAGAATAAGGGAAGAGAATAAAATAAGGAAGGGTAAATGTAAGAAGAATTACAACATCTTTGGATCTCATTTCATCTGAATGAAAAGAAGTCAGGGATGAGTGCGTTAGAAGAAAGGTGTAGCACAGTCAAAACCAACCAACCAAACCTCAGTAATCTCCCCCCAAAACCCAAACCCCAACAACAGCAACATTTTCAAGAGTTACTAACAAACTTAGGAGCCTGGGTCCTATTTTCAAACAATACATAAATGGTAAGAAGAGGTTTGCAATGAGAATTCAGGCTCAGAAATCCCATTGCATTAACTTCTCTTTGGTTAGCAAAATTCTCAGCCCACTGGAGACCCAAAGTGAGTGTGTTAATGAAAGCCCAAAGGAAGAGATTATCCAGCCTCATATGACACATGACTATTTGCCAATTACAGTTGCATAATTACACATGTGAGCCCAGTTTCTTCAACTATTTCTAAAAAAGGTAAATCAGATTTGGAACCTACTTGGGATGTCTGAAGATTTTACCCTTTTAGGGCTTCTGAAAAATTTTTTGGTTTTCACCTTTCTTACATGATGTCATTACAGACTGTCACATCAACTAACAGCTATTTCTCAGAATGCAAAGATCTGAAATCATATTAAAGGCATATGCTCTTACACAAACAACAGAATTACTGACTACTTCATTATTCAGATGAATATTCTTGGAGTTTAGATATCTCCTTAAAGTGAGACTGCATAAATGAAAGTGCATCCTTCGAATTTATAATTTGGCCAGTGTATAACAGTCACACTGTAAGTTATGGTGATTCATTTCACATTAGAACAACTCTCTGAGAAAGCTTACTGAAACAGGTACTTGACATTTCATGTAGTTCTACTGAACAATACTATTCTTTTATCATTTCAAAATCCTGAGTTACAGAACTAATACAGATTTTCACACAAAGAAGAAAATGATGAACACTTTCCTACTTCTTAGGATATAGCTCAGTTTAATGAAACTCGCCTGGGAGGGGCCACAGCTGGGATAAACAATGGAACCAGCCAATGGGATAATTCAATCTCATACTGACATCATGCCCGCTATATAAAGGGAGGGTTGGCCCCGGCAGAAGCTCCTGATTTGATAATGTGGCTTATAGAATGATACAGAAGGCTGTTTGTCGTATCATCCCAAGATGCTTGTATTGCTTCCACCATAAAATAATAACATTTGTGTAAGGCTACCTTCCTGATAAAGCAGGAACCTTGACTTCTAGGAGATAAGCATAATTTTTCTGATATGCAGCCAATCGATATGTTCCAGCCCATCTCATCTTCTCTGAGGAGTTAAAACTCTCATCTTTTTCACCCTTTAAATGAACCACTTAAAGCAGATTTCCTTTTACTTTGCTAAACTGATCATCAAATAATTTTGAAGATACAAGATACATGAGTAATCTCTGCTAGAGATATGCTTTTAGTAATTAGAAAATTTAGTTATTCTTTAGCAGTTTGCTAAAACAGGTTTGAAAAAAAATGATACTGTGAGGATTATTTTAAAGGAGACAGCAGTAGGTAGCTATTATATGTAATAGAAGTATTCTCTTCCTCAGTATTACTACATGTCTCTTATGATGTGTCTTCACATTTTGGAAGTTAGTTTTTCTCTTAAATTTAATGGTTTTGGGGGAATGTTTACTCTAGCTGGCATAATGAAAAGTAATGGCTGAAGAAGAAATGTACAGGAAAATATGCATGTATTAGAAGTTTTATTGCACTATTGTTGCAATATTTTCACTAAATATGAAGTTTACTCATAAGTGTACAGAATTTGGCTTTGAAGATATTAAAATTTCATGGTATTCTAGACCTTCAATATTGAAAAAAATGTAACTCAATATTTGTTAGATACATATTTAATGCACATTTGATCAAACTCAAAGGTCAAAATAAGCCATAGGACATCTGAAAACACACAGATCATATTTGAAAGATTTATGTGGATTTTGAAATGTAAAACAGTTCTATGATAAGTAAATGTTATAATGTTGCTTATTACAATAAGAAAGTGATCATCTCCAGACCATTGAATTTGTGAAGCATGTTTTCTTCAGTGTTTTGATCTTTTCTACTTCTTTCTTATCTAAGAAAGATATATAGAACATTTTAAGGAGGCAAATGTCAACACAGTGCAGTTAGGAACCAATCCCAGGAACCAAAAAGTATAGAAATGTTTTTAACAATAGACCTACTACAAATTTTACTAAGAAATATTACACTTCAATGATTTTTATAGTAAGGGAAATGTTACCTTTTCATGGAGATAATATTATATCCTAAAGCGCATTTTTACTCTTAAAGTTATTTAAACTCTATGATCCAGAGATTAACGTTTCTAAATATGTTTAATTAGACTTTAGAGATGGCTGGTGTTTCACATTTTCACTTGAACTTCTGGTTTAAATGCCTTTTTATTCTAACTAGTCAAAAGACAACAAGAAATGCCCAGATTTTATTTTTCTTCCTTTGATTGTTTTTTTTGGAAACAACAAAAACCACCAACAACCACACAATACCACAACTGAAAAGTAAATTTTCAATATCTTTTGCTACTCTGGCTTTGCTAGTGCTTTTTCATTTCTTAAATAACATCTTATTCAGGCAAATACACTATGGTAATGTTTGACATAGGGAATGTCGCATAAAGCACAAAACAAAACAAAAATCAGCAGACAACATGTGAACAGGATACCTGTTTTAGAGCAATCTATCAGTCTTACAATAAAAGTATATCACCTACAAAAAATAAAAAGTAACACAAACACCTCAAGAAAAGCATAAAAATCTGTCATCATTAACTAGCAGAATAAAAATGACTATTAGATGTTAAAGAAATAGTTTCCAAAAGTGGAAAAATATTTTTTTAATTAAGGAAACAAGAATATACCATTTGGGAAGTTAAATATCAGACTATAATAAAACAGTTCAAAAATAGTATGACAACTAACCAGCAAAAACATTTTTGACCCTATCAAAAACAGGAAGTCTGCCAGAAAATCCACTGAGCTTGCAGATGACTCCTGAATAAATAAGTTTTCATACAAGACAAGGTCCAACCAGAAAAGCTACATTTATTTTTCCCATCAGTATTCACTATAGAAAAGCATAAGAGATATCTCATGTCAGAACCATTCCTTTGGAAGTAGTTCTAAGTAATCTCAAAGTATCAAAGACATAGGTTTTAAAATGCATCGATAAAAGAGTGGAAAAAATAACCATACTAGATGGTATTCATTAAAAAGTTCTATGAAAGCATGTAGTCAAACTTATAACTGGTTAAAAGAAGCTTGAAACAGGTAGCTAAAAGTAATCTCGATGCTAAGGAACATTAAGTTGCAAGACAACACCCATTTGTCCCAAGGCAGATAAGAAAAATTACAGATCAAAAAAAAGTCTTACTCCCACACTAACTGAACTGTTGGATGTCACAAAAACAATTAAAAGAGTAGATGCATGGATGCTTGTTCTAATAAAGAGATAATGTAAACATGGCCATAGTGGATTCCAGTCTTGCCTCACAGATTAAAAATTATCTTAAACTCTAAGTGTGTGAATAAGATTTGATATCTATACTTAGATTTTTAGAAGAGTTTGGGACAATGCCTTTCACAGAACTTTAATTCCCAGTAGTCATGAGAGATTGAATTGTCATGGGTCCAGCAAAAGAGAAGATCCTCCATCTCAGTGATAAATAATGGAATGAATGGTTAGAAAAGAACATGAAGAAACAACTAGTTCATTTTCACAGTGAAGGACTGTTGTGGTTTAAGGTTTGGGGAAGGGGAGGGACAGGTGGAGCAGCTATTCCACTCCCCTTCCTACCACACTCTATAAAAGGACACAGGAAATTCTGCTCGCCCCCTTCCTCACTGGGATCACTGATGGCTCCGGACAGCTCTGT
>VYZX01035713.1:0-22207 GCA_013401335.1 Brachypteracias leptosomus
AACCTTAAACCACAACAAAAACCAACCTCATTTGAACATTACCTGTCAGGGGTTTTGGGGACAGCAATCACAAAAGGAGGATCAGAGATCAAGATCAAAACTACACAGTGACAAAACATGCTTGTCCCTGGATATCCTGGATCAGACTATCTGCTTGATATCTTGGTTTGCTTTGATGGCTAGCACTGACACTGAGATGATGCTGCTTTTTCAGTAACAAAACTCCAGCTGAACCACTGAGTCTGTATATGTAACATGCTGTGAGTTTGTTTATTTTTTGGGGTTTTTTTGTTTGAACATGTTTCCTTACAGACAAACACATTGGGAGAACAAGGCATTACAATATGTGTTTCTAATGCTCTGTAAACAGGTCTGGATTAAAAGTGAAAGACATATCAAAATTCTATAAAAATAACTAGCATCTTTCTTTAATCCAAAGTTTAAACTCAATGTCTTGATTATTGTTACCAACCAGTACTAAGCTTCCACCTTAAATTCCATGATTTAATGTTTTTCAGACCTTCAATTGTTGCGGCACTGAATTTTCACCAGTAAATTTGTAAGCATTTCCATGCATTGTGTGGCAAAGTGTTGTCTTTTGTATTTAGTGTGTAACTCCTTTGAGACAGTACTGCTGCAGAATAATGTTGAGTGTTCATGAGGTGAAAGGACTGTGCCTCTCGAATGAAGTGAGAAATATTTCTGAAAGCATAACCCACACTATTGTTGCTTTCAGAAATATGTCTTAGTGCTGTATATTTGCTTTTGCATTTAAAATCCCATTTAATGGTTGACATGGGAAATGACTATAAGAAGGAAAAATAAAAATTCAGCATTTTAATGTTGCATCTTGGCTGTTTCAGTGGCACTATATACAATCTGGTAGTTTGCTTGTTTTGTTTCACCTTTGCATTCTTCCAGTGTATGGATAATGGTCAGTTAATACCATTAACACTAATAATTTCTTTCTTTTTTTTTTTTTAAGAAAAAAAGACAGCTGGGAGAATTTTTTTTCTCATCTTCTCTGATTGCCAAGTTATTTGTATGTAGAAGGAAGATTCTTTTTGTATAATCAATCTGCTGCTACTCATTTTACTGCCAAGCATTCCTTCTCTATGGTAGCATAAAGTTACCTAGGGAACAGCTTAAAGCTGACACATACAGTGGTGCCACAAATTAATTTCACAGTTACCAGGATATAGGGTGATAACAACAACATGAGCTACTGTGAAATTACCATTGTTCCCATTGAGTTACAGTGTAATTATTACTTTTGTGGCAACTATGCAAATAACTCATGTCACCACTGCAGGATGGGACGTGCGTTCCTTTCTCTGATTCAGTACTTTGTGCTTCAGAGACATCTTTATGTACTATAAACTAGAGCTGTGCTTTCAATTGAAATCTAAATATGGTTATATCTACACAAAAAGAATAAGAGAAAAGCAACCCTTAAGAGACTAAAAACCGAACTCCCTTGCAGTCTGTCCATTATCACCTGGAATTGGATCTGCAAATGTGTGCTAATTTAACAAAAGATAATCAAACTGTTAGTTTTCAGTTATTTCCAGCATGAAAGTGGGAATCTTCCTTCAAAAAGGGAGCTTTGAGTTAGTTAATTTTATTAAGACATTCTCAGGTTTCTTTGCTGCCATTTTATGGATGCTGTTTGGTGGAAGGGACAGGTAAAGAGATGTTTGATTCCTTTATATATTCTTATATTGATACATAGGAAAAAATTTCTAAAGCAAAGTTAATATACTGTTCCCAGTATATAAGATGGAATGTATCTTTGAACTTCAAAAATGAACCCTGGTTAAAAACTAAAACCAAAGCAGCTGTTGAGGCTTAATGATGGCAGAAGGCAAGAAGGTCCGTAATGTGATGAAGTTGGAACAGGTGTTCCTTGTATCACTTTGTTAGAACCAGAAATAAGGATGCTTTAGGAACTGCAGGTTTAGGTTGCGTATTTTCAGAAACATAAGCTCCATGTTTGTTTTTTTTTGTTTTCTGTCCTTGGGCCAGGATTTCCAAAGTTTCCTAGAGAGAACTTGGGTGTAAAGCTTGCAGTTGTGTATGGATAGCTCATCTGAAGTTCCTTTTAAAATTCTTGTTCTAGATAAGTGGCTAATGAGCACATTTTCAAAATTGCTGAGAATTCAAGAACTTTAAATGTTTAAATACTAAAGAAGGAAGAAAACTTTTGACAAGTGCCATTTAGAAAAAGACCACAGCTACTATTGCATGAAAAGAATGAGCAATGGAACTCAAATAAATAAGTCCATAACCAAATGAAAAATCTGTGTGTGTATGATAACTCACTATTATCAAAATTGTGAGTTCAAGATAAATTTCTCTAAAGGATGGAATTCTGGTGATGGTAAGGTTTTCTTTCTATTTTACAATTTCAGGAAACTTCACTGGGAAATAATCAGAATGGAATGATACCCTCTGAATTTTTTTTATTTTTTTTTTTAGAATTTAAATTCTTAATTTATATTCTATAGTATATAAAACAAGAAAACAGAAGAAAGTATTTTCTCATTTTAATTATAATGACTTTTCAGATATTCTTTTCAAAAATAATGTTTTTAAATTAAATTGCAAGATAGCTTCCAAATGGAATCTGTCTCCCCAGTTTTTGTTAGATTGCATCATTAGAAATACAGAACAGCTTGATGATCCTGTTTCTTTGAGAACTGACTTTTGAAAGAATAACTATGAATGATGTTCTGAGGGAGCATATTGCGTATTTGTACTGCATCACCACGATTTGAGCTGCAGAGATATGCTGTAAATTTGTGTGAAAATACAACAATTGTACCTTTTTTTCCTCCCATATGAGTTGCATGAATATCGGGGGTTTTGAGGTTACAAAGAGAATTATAGCAAAGCTGTTGATAGAGTAGGCATAATATCCAAATGATGATGGAATGTAAAGAAAAGAGCCATGCTAGGTGCCAGTGTTCCAATATGTATTATCCACATTTTTCTTTACAACCTAATGAAAAACAGCTATGTAATCACAAAATTACAAAGTAATGTGCTGTCCTGCATCAAAGTACTGTGCTTTTAATTGAAAATATATACATTGATAAGAAAAAGTCAATTCCATGAATCTCCTACTGATCTGTGTTTTTCGAATTGCTGTGTCTGAAGGAGAAGCATTTAAAGCAGTAGGGGTATTTTTCAGTAGTTTTATAGTTGTAAGTTCATCCCTAGAAAAGCATTTTTCTGATTCTTTCTTGACTTGATTTTTTTTTTCTGAGGGGTCAACGCAACCTGCTCAACTTCTCCACTGATGGAAAACACCAGTACTATACAACCCATGCAAATGATGATCTAGGGGGAAGTAATCACAAGATACAAGAACCTTATCTTTCGGCTCATTTATTACCATGTGATGAATAATGGTGGAAAAGTGTGTGGTAATTAATGGACTGGCTTCATGGAATGACTACTGTTTATCATGTGGTTGTTGCTCTTTCTACAGTTTTGATGACAAGTATGTTTATTGAAGTATGAGGAGATTGCTAATTACTTTGAATGTTAGCAAGACTCTGGGAATACTCTTTAAAAATTTGACTGTTAAAAAATTTTCTTGCTGTCATCCTCCACTTTTATCAGTTCCAGATATTGAAGATCTAAGGCAATATTTAATGCCATTATTGCTCAAGTGCAGAAATATTTAACCCATCTAAGTTTCATTTGAAGGAAGCAGCTTGGTCTTATTAAGAGTTTCTGGAAAATCTGCTACAATCGTTGCAGGCTCTTGTTAGGAGTCAGCCTTGTGGAAGCAAGTCATAAAAGTTTAGAGCTGCCAGAGATGCTTATTGTCCCAGTTTTGGAAGGAGTGGGAAGGTCAGGATGAGTAGTTGAGGGACTCCAGGGAACTTCTACTGTTGCTAGTAATGATCAAGAAGCTCAAGTTGATCATAAAAATCAGATGTTGTCTTTTGTTTACCTGATGACCCAAACAAGCAGTTATGCTCAGGATAAGTGTTATGTAGGGACAGATTTTTTAATATAATTAGATAAAATAAAGTTGTTGGGTTGTGCTTTTTAAGGAATCTAAACTTGAACTATATGATGAAGTCTTTCATTAATGTGTGACTACAACATATCTCCAAAACTACTTGCATAAAAATGCCTGACAAACTATACAGTGATAATTAAGAATAATTTTCTTGCAAAATAGATAACATTAATTATTGTATTACTTTTGGTGTTATTTATGGTTTCTTAGGTTTACTGGACAAATAATGATAATTCTTTGCTGCGTGTGACAAAACATGAAGATTAGATTTCTTTCTACGTTTTTTTGAGTAAGGGAATGATCTCAGCTCATTAATTGGGATTTCCTCCCCCTCATCCCTGATGACCAGTTTCAGATATTCTAATCATGACACAGGAGGGAAGAGTGGAGTTTTTTTAGTGTTAACCAGGTAGTTTTGTCTCCTTTTGTTTTCTCTGCATTTTTATTTTTTTTTCCCCCCTCACCTCTAATATACATTTTTTTTGTTCCTTATGGAGCCTACTGTGACTTCACTAATTAAGAGAGACTGAGACAAGTCCTGTAATGTAATCTTTCTTTACTTATGGAGTAGCTGTTGGAGAGGTTACTACTTTCCAGACTGATCTTACATTTTCTCCTTCAGTTTCTGGCTGCCTGATGAGTGGTCAAAGTGCTCAGCAAAAGTAGCCTGAAAGCTGAGATCTGGCTCTGACTGCCAGGGAAGTGGATTAGAACGTGGTAGTTTACAAAGAGTCAAAACTCACATAGCAGCTGAGTCACTCTCCTGCTGCACAGTCAACTTAAACCTCTGAACTAAGGTCTGTAAGCAGAGCCCTGGGAAGGTCCTTTTGCAGGTTCTCATGACTCCTGTCAGATAGAGGCAACCTAATCTAATCTGGATATATAACCTGGCTATATTATGTGCTGTATGTATAGATGAGTGTGTGAGTGTGCATGGTACTTGAATGTTGGTGTAAGGGTGAGTGAAATCCTTTTTTAGGAGTGTTAATGACCAGGACATCAAAGGACAAGATATCTGTTAATTTTTACATTCTCACAATTGACACCACTTGGTGCTTTGTACTGTGACTTTATCCAGGAAATAAATGAACCATGTAAGAATGGGAGAAGTAGTTAGTTATGTTTCACTTGATGAAAGGTGAAGTTTCAACATGGGACTTGCATGCCCCTTCCTGTTTGACACAGTCACTGATCCTGAGAGACATGGACACATGCTTACTTGAAAAAAACCCTTTTCTTGGAAGTTCCACCTACCAGAAGAGACTTAAAATAGCTTTATACAATACTGTCTCTCCTTACCAGACTGAAAACTGTGGTCCTCTTGTTTCAAAATAATAAACCTACTGTTTCTTTATGCAGGGCCACTGAAAATTAACAATTATCATCTGTGCTCTAAAGAATATAAATAGTTCCTCTTCTCTAGGAAGAAGTACATAAATCAGTGCCAAATCTTGCTAAATTAAAAAAACAAATAACCTATTTCATTTTGGCAGGGTTGGTAATGTTCTGATCCTTGGCTTCAGGGCCAACATATTTTTCTAGGTCTGCATAGAAAGATGTTCATGTCATTTCTGCATCTACAGTAAATAAAGCTGGATCAGCTTCCCTCTGTTGTCTCTATAATGAGTTCCAACTGGAGTACTATCCCTCCATGCTTAGCAGTTTGGGCAGCTTTTCAGTGGAGCATTTTCAGTTTTTAGAAAGAAAGATTTTTAATCTCTTCCTTGCCCAGAAAGGTACTGACATTGTAACATAAGAGATTACCTTAAATATAGAAACTACGTCAAAGTTTTGAGATTTAAGGACATAAGTACATTTTCTGTTTATCCAGAAGAGTCCTCCACATCCTGACATGTCTTATTTCTTGTTTGGACAATCAAGAATATACTTTTAGTTTTATTCTTCATAGTAAGATACAGCCTAGGACTATGAGTTGCTGCCTCATATCCACTACTTCTATATAGCATAAATTTATTTAATTATAAAATTACTTTGCACAGTAGTCTTTGTCTTAAATTTTTTCTCATTGAGAAAGTAAAACCTGCAAGAAGATTTTTTGTAAAATAATTTGACTGGTCAGTATGTCACTGACCAAGGAAACAAGCTCAGTGGTAATAAAGTTTTAACTGAAGGCAATATGTGGCTCTGTACACTCAATACCAAATAGGTAAAACTGTCTTACAACAGAAATGGAATCTCTACCAGCTTCCCTAGAAAATCATATGTGATTAGGGAATTTGTTGGGGAAGAGTGATTCCTTTCCATTGTTCCATACTAAGATCTATGAAGAGCTTTCTTTATCTTCTCATTTTGCTTATCATCAGGTTGTCGTGGATGAATTACATCTGCCACATCAATGTGCTGTTTTACAGCTATGAATTCCCTCTCTCAGCACATGTGGAAGACTCAGAAAGGGCCGAGCCCTTTGGCTAACACTGAGAAAGCTCTTACTCTTGCATTGAATTTTAAATGAAGCCAAATTCATATGCTTAAACTTGAACACGTGCTTAAGTGTATGCACAGCATAGGGCCACAGTGCCTGTTTTTCCAAGTGTAGTATCTATACTGCATGTAGTACTTATGTTGGCTCATGAAAGTAAACACAGGTCATGGGAATTCAGCCATTTTTTTTTCTCATGTGATAATGCCCTGCCATGTGGCCAGTGACCTGCCTTGTAGCAGCTCATTTGCTGGAAGTACTCAAGGAATCAATCCCGAGTTTCATCCAGAGACTACCTACTAAAAGCAGTAATACTCTCGTCACATGACAGATAGTCCTGATATTGTGTTGAGTACATTTCTGTGAGAAGTAGGATTAATAATTTAATATATGTTCCCTCTGTGTAAAATAGAGTAATCTCTGACAGATGGTGGTTTGTAGCAAGAACACTGCGGTAATTCAGATCAGACTAAGCATATTTTATCTGTGCCTAAAAACTAAAAGACAATTCCATGGATGTAAGTAAAGCCTGCATGTCTTTCTTGCAGTCTATTACTAGTTTTAGATCATGGACATACTGGATTTTTGAGAGGTTGTAGTAGTAGTGTTGGTAGTGAGTTTATGTCAAATTCCATAGCATTATAGAAATGATCTGCCCTTAGCTGTCAAGTGTGCCAATCTGTAGGTGAACAGCTGAGGGGGAAAAACAAATTTGCTACCAGTAGTAGCAACTTATTAAAATATACAAGTCTATGAAACAGTCTTTTGTACCAGCTTTACTATATAACCATAATATATACTTATATAACCATAGTTATACAGTTAATATAACAGTACAATAGTTGGGATCTTTTTATTCCTTAAATGCCTTCTATAGTCCTGTCAAAAAAACAAGATACTTAATCAGTCCTTATTCCTCTTTTACTGAGGTATGCTCACCTAAGATTTAGAGGTCAAATTGGACACCCATCAGTACAGTCAAGCTGCACTGGCCTCCAAGAAAAGGTCATCTTTCTCTTTCTGAAAGCTGTAGAGTTGTATTAGTGAATGATGGAATGGTTAATATGCTATCAGGAGCTCATCCAACATCAGCATCAGGTTGATGTGCTAGAAGGACTATCTGATGTGCTATAAACATGTTAGATATTTAGATTCTCTGATTGTAACAAACTGATAAAAAAGCATTCACCATGGCATACTTGTGATGGGTGTCATTGCTTAAATGAAGGCTTTGGATCACAAATCTGTGTGCAAGTAGTTATTTTCTTCCTTTTGTAAAATACTATGCTAACTATTTCTCAGAATGAGTAATGTACCATATATAGCACCAAAACAGTGTCTAAAAGTGTTTCATACTACACTAAGTAGAAATAGATACATCTATTGAATGCAGCATCTAGTTTGCATCCTTGGAAGTATCCATTTGGACCTTTTTTCTCTGGAAAGGTGATTTTGAAATACTATATGTCTGTTCAACAGAATAGATGTATTTTTCAAATTTATTGAAAAGCAGATAATATTTTCCAAATATTTTGAAAAATATTTGAATAATACTTGTAGTTATGAGACACTGAAGGTAGTTATTAATGTCACTTATGAATTGCCCCTGTAAGTCTCTAAAGCCTGAGAGCACCTAAAGGCTGACAGAGTACTTAGGCTGCTCTACAGTTAGAGCTTCTCAGTACTAAACTCTACGGTAGATTTCCAAACAGGGGAACTTTTTGTTCCACATCAATTCAAACCCTTCAGGTTAACCAAGCCAGATGTACAGAAGGAGCTAGTAACTATTGATGCCGAAAGCTAATAGCTTAGAGGTTTAACAAGTATGTTTGGCATATTAAATATGTGAGTTCAAATCCCTGCTCTTTTTAATTTTTGAATAAACACTTCAAATGAGACTAGATCAATAACTCTGCCTGGTTAACTTATCTCTTTCAAAGTAAAAATGAGATATAGTTTTGTGTTCTCTGAGTTTTGAATACACACATCTTCTAACACCTTCTTTTACATCATAATTTCAGTATTAGCATTAAGTATTTAAAATACTCTGGATATAGTACTTGGCCCTGGACCACAAGTGAGTGGTGCCAGTTTCATAAGAGATTTTATGACAGGAGCCTTCCCAATGTCATCTCTATTTTAGATGCTGCTGTGGAGATTTGCATTGAAAGCAGCCTAAAGAAAGACTGGGAGATGTGTAAATTGCTTCCATGTGCGTGCAAACTGACATCGCTGGAATGATGGAATTATCTAGGCCTAATAATTTCTATTAGGTGTATGTGTTATTAATTTATAGTGCTTGTGATGTATATATTTGTTTAATAAGTGATCATCTCAGTGGATTTACTGAGCTGAAGCTAAAAGTGGAGTCTGCAATGAAGAGTGAGAGCTGTAGCAAAGAGATTCAGAAATACTAAGTCAATGCAGAGAAATGAGTGAAAAGGAAACAGTACTGTAAAGCAGATAATGAGATGATCTTTAAATTTATTAATATATAATAACTATTATTTCTCTTGGGTTTTGCATAGTATCACGTTGAGATCAATGGGCAATTGACTATAGATTGACTATTGTCAGCTTTATCTGTTGTGCACATAGACTGCAATTGAGTAGAAGTTGATCTTCTCTGCAGAATAAGTTTCATAAGTATACATGTGTACTCCACATCTGAGAAACTGCTTTCACCCACTAGAAAATATTTTCAAAACCTAATATCTACAGGGTCAGATTTCTTTGAATCAGTTTTCTGAAATTGGTTTTCTTTTTCCTGTAGAAGTAGATTGACTTAAAAATAATTAAAGTTCTGAGTTATGTCAGTATGTGGCATTAGTGTTACACCTTTCAGGTTTCAAATTCAGGTTAGTTATTGTAACACAATGGAAATTCTCAGGGAGTATTTTCTGTAGTATTAGGAAGAGACTAATGGCAGTTTATTGTAAGAACAAGGAAGATTCTGTTCTTCATGCACTGATATGCAGTAAGATTACTCTATTAAATATAAGACTTGATAGGTGATGTTGCTGTTGAAGTGGATCTGGGATACCTATTGAAGTTACCAGCCTTGCACTCAGGTTGTTTTTATCTCATAGCATTCTGGTCAAACATTGCAAACAAGTGTTAGAGAGTTCTTTTACAGCTGACTTTTCCAGTATCGCTGGGACTATGAAGTTAAGGAAAATCTAAGTACTTTTCCATTTTTGCTACTCCAAATATTCCTGAGCACTAAGCTGATGAAGGTGTCTCATGAACCAGTACTGGATTTTAGGGCTTTGGAAAGGAGTTGAGTAACTGCCTAAAAAGCGAACAAAAGCCCAAGAGTGATGATACTACTCTGCATTTTCTTTTCCTTTTTGCCACTGCAATGTAGTTTGTCACTACTAGTTTTCATTTCCATGCAGACAAATTGGATGGGAATTGAAGCTTGAAAAGTGATTATTATTATTTTACTGTTATACAAAATTCTGAATGAATATGTGCCTATTACTTTAAACTTTTGCTTGTTCTTTTTTGTGATTCTGGTATGGCATGGTATGTCATTCATGTTGGAAGTGCTTTGTCTGTACTAATACTGCTCTGTTTACAATTCTATAACTTTCTTTGCATAAGTTCATGACGCATCTCATGATTTGGATATATTTTCAAGCAAGGATAAGCTGTTGGTTCTTTGTTCTGAGACTGTTCTGGAGAAGGGCAAATGGTTTTCAGTAGTATCCAGTATATGTTTATTGGGTTCTAGTACTAATGTTATCTCAGTAGTGTATAATTTTTCACTTAGAGTTTTTAGACCCACAAAGAAGTGAATAAGGTGCTAAAAATTAGTTCATTTAATAAATATATTTTCTGCTTCTTGGTTGTGGCTTTAAAGAACAGGTCTGTTAAAATCCAGGTATTTTAATCAAAGATATTACACCATTAGACAGAAGTTATCCTGTCATCATGGACTATGACTTTGTTAATGGTATATCAGCCATATTAATTAAACAATTTGCAAATCAAGGTCTATACCTGTGACAAAATTAAAAGCTTTAAGTACATCTGTCCAATGAATGCTGATATTACTTGTCACATGGTAAGTTGTGTTCTCATTACAGATTTCCCTGTGTTGCTTATAAACTGTATTTAAGAAAAGAGAGTGTGGTTTTGTACAATGCTGCTGTCTGGTGCAAGTTGGTATATGCCGCCTCCTGAGTTGACAGCTGCTGCAGTAATTTCAAGAAGAATCCATGTTGCCTTTCCTGTGGCTTTTCCAGGTGCTACAATGCCTGGAGGATGTAAAATGGCACTAACTTTTACAGTTGTTGACATCTGCACCAGAGTAGGGCTTTGTTGGTTAAAACTTGGATAGTCTAACATCTTAACAGTAATTAACCCAAAATACTTGTGTCTGTGCAAATAACATTTGATGTTACAGATAGCTTCTTCCCTCCTTCTTGTTCCTCTGAGTTTTAAAGGAAATCATCTGTTTTACTGGTATGAACCCAGGCAACTTTATGTGAAATAATTCTACATTTCTGAGAAATGTTAATTAAAAAACATTCTCTAAGTCATTCCTTGATTTAATTGAATTTGTTATAGTCAGATTTATGGAATGGTACATTGAAAAATAAAGATATTAGGATTAAATGATTATACATGAGTTAGATATAAATTTGAGGAGTACAACATTTACTTTATAATCTGGATACATATAATTTAATACTATATAGTGTAAACACCTGTAGATTGTAACTTGTATGCTGGATGGACATTACAGAAGTTGCGTGGTCTGCTCTGCTTCTCTGCAGGCAGTAGACGTCACACTCGTTTTAGAAGCTCTGGAAAACACCTCTGTCTCTGTGTACTCAGAATTGTAGGTGATGTGTATTTTCCATACACTGGGACAAAGTTTCATACTCTACTTTGTGTAGCAGAGGCTGGAGCACCACAATTTTGTTCTGGAAAAGTGACTCAAGAAGGCTGCAGCTTCTGTGTAACTGACCTAGAAACTCTTAAGCAGCAAGGTCTAATTAGGGAAGTGCAGGTAAGGTTTGTTAGAACTGGCTGCATGAGAATTGCTTGCTGGCAGTTCCTTCCCCATCTAAGAGGTAGTAAGGGTATGAAAGATATGCAGGTAAACAGTTGCCCAGCTTCCAAATTCTTCCTGGCAGGATCTCATGGTAGAGGTAGTGGCAGGCAAGTCTAGTTACAGTTTAAAAAAACCCAAACACTGTTGGAAGGAACTTTTCTCTTCTGATGTCACTTCTTTGGGTCATGCATTTTTGGTCTCTGTTGGAGCCTATAGTACTGAGGGTTATATAGTCCCACTCTGTCAGTGTCTTCCATTAACTGACAGCAGCTTTCATTTCATACTTTGAGCTGTGACTTATACCTGGGGATATCCTGTTTTTCAGCCTTCCTTGTTTTTTGTTGTTGATAGTCTTGATAAATGCATAGTGGTGAAATCTGCATATTACCTATTTATTTGAGGAAGGGAACATAACTATTGGTCTCCTGAAAGCTTGTTAAAAAGAGAAACTTATCTAGGATGTGACTGCATGCTGCTTACTAAACATTTCAAGTAAGTATTTGCCTGGTTTTGTACAGCATTTAAGATGTGTATGTATCTGTTTTAGAGAGATGTAAAAGTGTCAGTGATTTGTAACTAGCTTTTAGGGTGATGCTGCTCTTCCTAACATGGTAGCACAGCACTGCCATTGTGCTGGGCATTCAAGATAAGGGACCTTAGTTTAAGTGAAAGGCTGCTCCATATTATTCCTGAGTCTGCCATGGTGACCTTCAGGGCATCCTGTAAGTGTCCTCTGTATTCCCAGCCTTTCCCTGGAGCAGGGGAAAGCTTGCAAGGACTTCTTGTTCATTCTTTTAATTGTTTGCTTAAATTAGAATTGATATGTTAAAAGGTGAAAGAAATGTAAAGAAAAGATAAACTTAAGATATTTGGAAACAGGCTAAAGTTATGTATTATAGACCAAAATAGCTTGTCTTAGGGTTGGATTTATGGTTTGTTTTTTTTTTTTTTTCTGGCAACCAGGATGTAAACCTAGGATTTTGTGATAGTGTTGTTGCAGCTGATGTTAGGAAAATTTCAAAAAGTTCAGAGAACTTAGCCTCTTTCATTTCTTCTAGACTCAAACAAATAGCCTTATTTTTAATCAATGACCTGTTCTTTCATAGGTGAAAAGACAGCTATTTAGTCTCCAAAACCAAGTTTAGTATTCAGTGTCAAATCTTTACTTTCATGTACCTTTCTTCTCCCAAGTTACGCTAACAAGGCTGTTACATTTTTTTTTAGAGATTAAACTTTAAGTATTTATTTTTTTCATAATTGTGTAAATTCACCATTTTTAAGAGAAAAACCTACTTAATACCTAGAAATTGCAATTTTGGAAAAAGATGTGTAACATTTGATAAGTCAAACTCTTTCATGTAATTCTGTTTTCAGAAATGGATTTTCAGTAAAATGCAGGAGTGCATCAGTCAATTGCCATAAAAAACAAAGGAGAAAGGAAAAAGAAAAATATCGAAGTAGTGAAGCTACTTAGTGACTTATCAAAAAAGAAAAGAAAAAAAATCAGGTTTTTGGCAGCTGACAATGGTATTGGTCAAAAAAATATGAAGAAACTTGTAAAGCCTGGAAACGGTACTGAACATAGCTAAATGAGTTTCAGTCCAGGAAATTGTCAGCCTGTGTCTGGACATAGACGTTTTCCGAGATACAAATATTCCAACAGAGATGGTGCCGTGTTTCAGGATTACTGAAAAATCTCCTGAGAATTGAAGTGATATAAAATGTATCTAATGCTAATACATGTTTGAATAGGGTATTATCTGGTAAAATTATCAGCTGCATCTTCAATCCTGTCACAAGAAAGGGGGGGTTCCCTATGTTGCAGGAGAGCTCTTTCATGCTGTGGGCTTTGCATGGTGTTGGGGGCTAGTGTGGCGCAGCAGAGAGAACATGGTGAAGCCAGCAGCACCCCCCCACTGGAAGGGCTCTGTGTGGAGAAACTGGTGGTGCTGCGGACCCTGCATCTGCTTGTTTGTGTGTGTGCTGGTTAGATGCCTCAGATTGAATGTAGGATGGAGCATTTGTAGAACTGCAGCTAGAGCTGGAGCACTCTCCTGGGAGATTTGCTTCTGAATTCCTCTGCTGATCCAAAGTAAAGTGCTAACATAGATGCACCAAAAAGTGTAGCACAGTGTGCCTGTAGCCCTGCTATTGTAGTACATAAGTGATGCTCACAGCCCCTTTGAGAAGCAGTATTATCTCCCCATACTACAGATATAAAACAAGACAAAGGTTGACCTTTTGTAGATCATCTAAGGAGCATGCAGAAGAACTTGAAACTGGAATGAGCTCTTGAAATACTGTTTCACCTCCAAACCCTAAAACAATGTAATTAAAATATTTTAAAATGTAAAGGATGCTCCTGAGGTGATATACTCAATTCATTTCCATGTGCATGTGCTTCAATAAAAGTAGTCCTGTATACACTGAACAGAATATGTCTTATGGTGACTAAGCTTCATATTATTATTGGAATAAAGAGGAAAAAAAAACAAACCACAAAAAGACATTTAAAAGATATTGCTGGGTATATTGAAAATTAATTTTTCCATACATCATCATCTATTCTGAATATTAGGTATTTTTGTAGCATGTGTGCTTTGTTGGTACTCATGAATACTACATCTGCCTTTACTTCACAATGTATCTTTGTATCACTTTCACTTATATTAATATGTAATATACTCCATATAATATCTTGTAATTTGAAGTTTCTTAACTGTAGAAGCCTCACACTACTCCTTGTAGGGACATTCTTGGAGAGTTTGTCCTTTCTTAGTGCAGAATATTTTTGAAACACATACTATGCAATTTGCTTGTTGCAGCAAGTTACAAAAACTGTCCCTCATTAGTTTGGCTGTCTGTAGGCTGGAAGTACTTTCTAAAATTGTCTGTAGCACTTAAAGGCAGCTTTCAGAAGGGACTGATGGTTAGAGGCATAAGGTGTTCTTCTCTGGAGTATGCTGCTTTCTGGTTGCTCTTTGGCAGTGTGGGCTCTGTCAGGAAGGTCTGTTTATTAACATACTGACTGAAAACAGGGAAACTCTGAGGTCTATCATCCCTGAGCCTCTCTTTTATACCACAGATAGTTTAATTTAGAGATTGTCATATTTCAAATTTACTGAAATAAGTAATTTGAAAGAATTTAAAAGTCTGATTAGATGGAAGGGTTTTGGTTCCTTCTCATAAACTCCCCTTTTATTGAATACTTTCAGAGTTATTCAATAGAATTATTACATACCACAGTCACACTTCAATTTCACTTTCATTCTGTAAGTGTACATCAGACAGATGGATGCTTTATATGACAGGTGAAAGTGGAGGTTTCCTGCAGAATAGTTTCTTTTCAAAGTTGTTTATTCTGGAGTACAGCCTCAGGATAGCACTAATGCTTTTGTTAGCAAGTGATTTGTGCCAGCCCCAATACAAATAAAACATTTGATTTGTTCATTCTATTGTAAGCAAATGTGCACATGCTTACTGTCTTTCGACATACTGTATTTTATCAACAGGAGGGATCCTTATTTCTTTTGTTACTGTGTAGTGAATACCAAAGATAGCAGTGTAGTAAGTGTAATAGTGTTATGAAATGAGTAAGAAAGTTGCCTAATATTAAATTCAGACAAGAAGTGAGAGTCTACTGTGCAGAACGTGTCTTCAAAATGTTGCATAAAACTGGAAAATAATTTCTTTGTGCTACTCTCAGAAATGTGTGAATATTCTATTTGGATTCCTATTTAACTGAAAAGTAAGAGAGCTTCATGTTAATACTGTTTCTGATATGTTTGGTAAAATATTTGAGTGGGTTAAATTGCGCTATTCCATGTGGTAATCACAATGCAAATCACTATGTTTTGTTCAGTGTGTTTTGAATGTAGTCTGTTAACATTCATTAACCTTCAGGTATTTTTTTTCTTTTTCTTTTATTAAAAAAAGAAGCAGCAACCCAGAACTTAGAAATAAAATAAAATAAAATAATTATTTAAGATTATGAGGCAGTATGTATATATGCTAAATTACACCTTATTTTCTTTATGAAACTAACACAATGTGCTAGATACATCCTGTATGATTGCTATTTTTATATTTAGATCCAAGAGATCAAATTGATAGGAGAATCATTATGGGAAAAACACTTTAAAAATTAATCTGTAGGATTTCTGATTAGTGTGAGAGCACACTGTTTATTGCAGTAATTGCTGCTGTAGTTAGATGCAGTGGAGAACGATATCGAGTGAATTGAATATTATGGACAGTGTAAAGATATCTAGTCTTACCTATCCAGTGATTTCAAACATACTTTCTGCTTTTTCTGTTATCTAAAGAGCCATGCAAATAAGATTGTTTTGTTTTCAAAAAATGAAAAATACTAAATATGAAATTATTTTAGTACTAACAGCAATTTGGCATATCTTCAGAAATTACCAGAGAATCATAACAGTGGTGGTCATAAGACTTATCTGAGCTATAAAATAATGCAAGACTTAGAAACTTGAAATGTCTCACAAGTTACACCTGTCACCCTAAACAGAAAAAAATATTATCTGCATAATGCTGATATTTACTGTTAAGACTACCTCTAGCAGAATTTGAAAAATGGTATATTTCATACAATGGGATTTTGTACTAGAAAGCAACTGTTTATTTTGACATACTAAAATATAGTTTGTTTTTTAATAACTGCATGTACTTTGTTCTCAGGCAGGTGTTAAAATCCATACAATTACCTTGGTTCTCTAATCAATGTTCATTCTCAAGTGTATTATATGAAAAACAAAACTTGATGTAACTTGATGTTATTTATTAAAACATTATTCTTTTCTCAAAACAGAATTTTAAAATGTCAACAAGGAACTTTGAATCTCAATGACTTTTAAATTTGCTGGTTCTTTTACAGGTTAATTTTCCTTTAAAAATATCCAATCTAATAGGCCTCCAACTTGAATAGCAGTCCAAAAATGAAACTTTATTTTACTGTCATATAATGCATTTGATAAGGATTCTTCATCTGACTTGCAACAATCTTATGATTAATAACAATCTGAAGTCTAGATGTCTTGTGGGTTGCCTTCATCCTTCAGAACAAGCATGAGTAAAAGTAGCAAAAATGTTGCTGTAATTTCACTTTAGGGTACAATGAAGTTAGAGACATTCTTCTCATTGACTTCCTTGGGACCATGATTTTGTTTGCTTGGAGCAGCAGATTGAGAGTTCTGCTCTTGATCGTGGTAGCTTTTAAATAAAAGTTTTCAGAAAGCTTTTGTTAAATTAAGCAAGACAACAGCACCTAACTCAGTGATTCAGGGGAGCATCCAGGAATGAGGGATAACTCAACGGTTCTGGTATTGCCTTAGGGGCTTGGATGGAAGTGGTTTCTGTGCTGTAGGCTGCTAAAAGTTACTGAAGGTTCTGTGCCTTTGTTTATCATTGTCAAAAATGAAATAATATTTCTTTGCCTTATGGTTTTGTGAGAGAGAGAGGTACAAATCAAGAGTGGGAGATGCTCAGAAGCTTGTGTTGATGCTAACTGCCTAGGTAAATGTAGAGGGATAAACAGTCTTTTGTACAGATGTGAACTTCTGAGTTTCTGATCAGCACAGAGTGAAGCTGTGGGTAGTGTAGCTCTAGGTCTTTGATAATAGGCCCTAGAGAGGGTAGTCAGGGAAAAATTATCTTTGAGTAGACAGTTCAGTTATTTCTTGTTAGAATCAGAGACTCAGATTGGAAGGGACATAGGGAGATTGTCTAGTCTAATCCTCTTACTCAGTACTGACTAGAGCAGCTTGCTCAGAGCTGTGTCCAGCCGGGTTTTGCATATCCCCAAAGATGGACACTCCACAGACTCTCTGGGCAAAGAGAAATAGTAGATATGTCAGCATTATGCTGAGCCTAAGTTTACTGGCAGAATAAGAAAGGGGCAGAGCTAATTCTTCCACATGTGGTTTTGGATCCTGACGTACTGCTTCCAGGTCCAAACTGAAGGATTTTGACTTTGCTTCCACCTGGTCCACATCACCAAAGACAGCAGATCTGAACAATGCTGGTGGTTGGGCAACACACTGAGAGTCAGTTTGTTATATTCTCAGGGCTGCCAAGGAGATGTCTCAACGTATAAGGATCTTTGACTTGATATAAAGAACTACATTTCTGCCTTCAGAACTGTAACTGGCCATTTTATGGATGAACACTAACCAGCGGAGGAGTCACAATGCAGACAAGTTTTATGTTAGCAAGAAGAAGTTGTGGTTTACAAAATAATATCTTGGAAAATGGCTCATTGGCTCATGATACTTAGTTCAGGTATCACTTAGTGCTTAGTCTGTTGGTTAGTGAGGCAACAGATGTGCCACTCATTTTAAAGCTATGGTAATAAGGCTAGGTTTTAAGCCTAGAAATAGGCTCAGAAAAAAGAAATACTGATTAAAGAAATAGTCATCTGTAATGGGACAGAAAAATTCAGACCAGTTTATAACAATATTGCAGAACAATATTTACCAAGTAACCAAAGATGTACTAATATGAAGATTTAGTACAATACAATGTGCATTTTCATAAAAAAATTATAAAACTAAACATTTGCATTTTAGAATATGACTGAAATACCTATTTTCTTTTAAAAGAAAAATGTGGAGATGTGGCATTTTGGCATTTTTGAAAAATTGACAAATTAATATTAATTTATTTGCAACAATTAACTGTAAGTCTCAGAGCCGTAAATGCTTGTCACAGAGTTGGCATCCATAGCATTCTGAAATGCTCAGGCACTTGGAATAGGTTTGACTTGAGAAATTTGACCTAGCAAAGTAAGCCAGATATGTCAGTAATTTAATATCTTATTTCTTCAAGAATAAGATGGCAATGTCATACTTTATATGCATAGTAAATTAATAAAATATTTAATAGATACTAGCATAAGCCATTATGAACTGACTATGTAAAAGGGTGGAATATTTGAGGGCATTTGTGACACATAATTCATGGATGCTAACTAAACTGATTTCAACTCTTTTGACTGAGATGGTTTGCTTTCCACACTTTACCTTATATATATTATGAGAATATGGAAAATGTTGGAACTCATTATTTTTTGTCTTAGAAAAGGAACATTAAATCTAAAAATAAGTCTGATTTGTTTGTTCTATTAGAACATGAAAATTATTTGAACTATTCATTATTTGTAATGTTTGTATTGTGAACTCTGGTAGTAATAGATGCGTTAACAATAACCCTTATTCCTCCAAAAATGATGGTAAACTATTACTGTCGCTCTTGCAAAGCAGTACTGTGAACTATAGTAGGATGATTATTTGGCTGAATCTAAAGTCAAAATATAATGTTTAAATTTTTCGATGGAACCTGCCTCTGAGATTTATCTCTACACAGTGATTTAGGCTTATACTATGGAAAAAGTATGTTAGAGAAGGATTAGGACAGGCGTAATGTTACTGGTGTGGCAGTAATAGGATTCATCCAGAAAAGAAATTACTTCAGTTTAAAATATATGAATGGTAGTGCTATCAGGAGCTATTCAGAAAAAATAGCTTTATATTTTCATGCTAAGCAGAAAATATATAAATTTAATGCATACTTTTAATTATATGCTAGAAAATTACTATTTTGCACTAATGATAGGGAGACCCTTTTATGAATTACTGAATTATGCAAATTAGCAAGTGAACAAACACACAAAAATCACATAATGTACTTAATCTGTTTTGACATTTGTGTGTTAACTGTTTGTGCTAGTACATGATCTCTCACCATGCTAGTAAAGATACTCAAGTATATTTTAGCAAAGATCATGCTGTGCTATCAGTAAAGTATTTTTCCAGAGCAGTGTCACTCCTTCTGTTTTGCTGAAAAATGGGAGAGTTATATTGCCTTATGTAATATATTGTGCATATTTCTATTGATTTTGTTTGGAACTGTGGGCAGAGTTTTGCATGGTCGTGTTTTGTAAACACAAATTAGTAGAACTTAGATTGCTGGATTTCAACATGTATAAAGTCACAAAATGGATTTGTGGAGAGATCTTTAAAAAATATGGACAGGAATTCTGCTCTCAGTGACACTGTTTTTTTGGTGGATTTTTTGTTTGGGGTTTTTTTTGGTGGTTTTTTTGTTTGGTTTTGTTTGTTTGTTTGTTTTCATTTGGGGAACTTATTTATTTCCCACCTTAAGTGACAGCTATAGCTGTCAAACTCCCGTCTCCTGGTTGTCAAAGGAGCTGAAGTGGCTAATCATGAATAAGGAAGCAGAGATGAAGAAAAGACAAAGAACTTTAAAAATTTTTCATTCCTGTCTAATGCAGAAAGACAAACCTCTCATGACCAGCAAAACATCCCTCCTCCTGATTATGCGAAAAATTGCTTCAAAGTGTAGAAAATGAGTAGAGGCTATTTCCAAGAATTTATTTCTAGTCATAATGTGACTAGTACATTTCAAGCCCCTAGTGAAATGGGAAATTAAAGTGGATAACTCTATCCTTTTGCTATGCTAGGCTTGCAAAGGAAAAACAAATTGTACTGACTGAATTAGAAGCCACTAAGCACTTTTTACTTGCATTTGTCATCTTCTGATTCACTGCTTCATATTACATAATTGAACACATATCAAAAGCACAACTAACACACAAGCTTTGTCTTGATTTTTATATTGATATTCTTTGTTCAATTGCATAACTTTTTAGTCAGAACTCATAGACTGAAGTGAAATCTATGTAGTTTCTAGTGTCTTTAGGTACCTTTCATGACTAAACAATGTTTAACATGATCCAGCCCCTCATAGAAAATACAGCCCTTGAATATACCTGAAATGGGGCTGGAGTGGGATTCAGACACAAAGTATCTTTCCTTCTGCTGCTTAAAATTTGGAAACTGTTATCAAGATGTCTTCCTGCAAGTGAGCTAACTGCTTTTAAAATTGCTAAACAAGCAAGTCCTGACTAAGAAAGGAACCTGATAAAGCAGCAGCATCATTCACAATCCAAACTCTTATCAGCCTACAGTGACACCAAATTGGAATATATTCTGCTGTGATCAGATTCTAGCCAAGTCGGGGAGAAACAGTAACTAGGCTTGCCTGTTGGTTTCCTGGAGCCAGGGATACAGGAATGGAGCAGGCTGACTGTAGTACTCATCAAGTAGGTTCTCCTGTTGGCTTCATTTGTGATTAGAGTGAAGATCCAGGGAGGTATTGAATGCTTTTGGCAACAGTTGTGCTGAGGACAGGAAGAGCGGTGGTTGTGCAGTGATAAAAAAGGTATGGGTAGCTTCAGGTTTTACTGCAAAGAGCTTTAATAAAAGCTGTCTGAGTGTACAGGTATCTGCTTCTTTTGGCATTCGTATAGACTAGAGAAAACAATTAGCAACTCTCACTGTTAAAGAAGAGGGACAGTGGTAAGGAAGCTATACTTGTGATTGTGTTGATATCATAGGTTGTATCATAGTATCCTATAAATCCTGAAGCATGTTGGTTCTGGAAGCTACCAGAGGTACTCATCAAACCCTAGTACTTCTGGGTTAGAAAAGAGCAACACTAAAATCACAGCACCTAAGCTTGGGATACGGGAAAAACTGGGAAATTGTTCATGTGTACTGTGTGTCTTTCTGTGTAGAGAAAGGTGGTACTAATGGAGGATGGAAGAGAACAACAACCTTGTACTGATTTCTAGGCTTACTGAAATGTCTTTGTGACTGGTCTGAGGAATGCAGTATTTGGGTCTTTTTGGAATACTTTTTTTAATATATAAATTTTAACATTTTTCTGTAATTGTTTTCAAATAACTGTGTAAAAAAGAATTGCCAAAAAGCAGACATCTGCGCATTTGTAGTAAGAGGAACTATGTACCAGAAGAGAATATTTAAATCCTTCCAGCAGGTTTTTGAAAATGCAATGCCTTTGGGAATGGGAAAAGTATGGTTTTTTCCTTTACATTTACAGTCCTGGGATTGCTATATGTGGTGTAGGTCTAGCAATTTGAGCATATACAAAATAGTACAATGCCACATGTTCAAGAACAAGTGATCTATAAAACTGTGGTAAATCAACAGATTAATGATTTTATTATTTATCCTAAGATTTCTCTGAGCTGCATTTCTCTGTAAAAAACCCCATTTCTTTTAATATCTTTCAGACAGCACGTAACTGCTAATTCTAGAGAATTCTAACCTGTAGTAGCATCCAAGTGTTATCTTTTTTTCTACAAGTCTGAAAACAAGGGTAACTGATACTTTTGAAACTTTTATTTTGAATACAGAATTCAACGAGGTAATTTATGCTTTTGTCTGGTTCCAGTGTATGCTCAGTGTAAGGCCAAATGTTGAGGTGACCACACCAGCAAAGCCTGCACAAACCTTGATCTTTTACCCTCTTTCCTTCCTTCCCCCCCCAGTTTTGCCCCTTGCTAATAGCATCATGGGTTTGGAAATAACAGGAATGCTTTGTAGGCAGAGAGCAGTGGAGCCTGCTGTGCAAGTCACTGGATTCTAGATGAACATCAGATCAGTTCTCTGGGCAACTGGCAGGATGGTAAAGATGAGATGATGGTAAAGAGAGAGACAGAGAATTCTTTGGTGCTCAGCTCCTAAGAACAAGGAAAATGTTAGTGTATGCTGCTGTTATTGCCTTTCCCAAGAATACTCCTCCACAGAATCACAGAATCACA
>VYZX01035714.1:0-18965 GCA_013401335.1 Brachypteracias leptosomus
CAGCTGGGCTGCCGGTCGCATCATAAAGATAAACAGAATTAGACAGTTTGCAAAAAGACCTTGATTTTCACTTTGCATTTTTTGCTGTTTACTGGCTATTGAAAGGACAAACTGGTTGACACTCTCAAAAGGTATGGTGAACGTGACATTTCTTAACAAAGAGTTAAAAGACAGTACCATGTTGTAGGCAGGAATCTGCTTTTGGTTTAAACCTGTAAATTGCCCCTTTACTTTCTTTTTGACAATTCAGGTGAAATCAGAAGCACACCATGACTTCAAAATGTTGATCCTGGCTTGCTTTGGACCAGACATCGATTCTGTGATAAGTATGGTGAACCTTGTGGGCATTTCTATCACCTGATGGGCTGAGCTTTGTGTTTGCAGCATAGCAAGAGAGCTACAGGGTCATCAAAACTGCAGCAGGATGTCTGCTGCAAAGCTTTGCACTTATATGTACTAACCTTTCTCCAATTGTAGAGCATTTGTCACTGGCAAAATAGTGTCTTCTACGTAAACTGGTTTATTACAACCACTTGTATTGTAATGACTGTCCCTAAGGTGTGTGCAAAACCTTTGGGGCTAAACTCAGCTGCCAGGTATATAGTGTTAAATCTGGTTCACATTGAAGTCTTATACAGGTTGTTTGTAGGTCTCACACCAGCCACTTAAACAAAGGCTGAGTTTCACTCAGATGTGAGAAGTGTGTAACAGCAGCATGGCTGCTCAAAACACGTAGGGATCAGGACAAACAATACAGGAAAGAAGAGAATTGTTCTCCTCTTTGGAGCTTGATACCTCAGTAGACATCCTCCCTCTAGCAAAAAATATTTCACTGTTTTACTGATGAGAAATTACTATCTGCAGCTGCCCAGACTGAACCATCAGCATTTTCATATGTGTTCAGGGGATGGCACTAGGAGGTGGTGCTGTGCAGATGGCCAGCACACATGTTCTGCAGCACCAAAGTCCTTATCTGTCCTCTGGATAGGAATTTGGGGATTTAAATGCCAAGTAGCCCTGTGCTGATCCTCAAAATCAGGCCGTCGTTCCCTCTCCACACAGAAAAATGAGTGTGAAGTGCTATGCATGTAATTAGACCAGACTCTGCTTCAGACATTCACAACTGCCAAGCTAAGAGTGGCTGAGACACTCATTGATTACTGAGAGAAGTGCATCACCTGCACTCTCTGAGACCACTCCTAGCTAAGGCAGATAATTTTCTGACAACTTTCCATCCAGTACTGACCAGGCCTGAACATGCTTAATTAGTGAGATCAGATGAGTGCTAAGCCTGAGGTTGTATTAGTCTTGTTTCTAAATTTGGACACATGCTTTGAACTAGTAATACAGGAGTTAAAAGCATCGTGTAAACAGGATTAGACTTGGCTTGCAAAACCTTGGCTTCTTCCTTGTTTGAGGGAATAAGAGACAGCAAGAAAACACACGGTAGAGCAGATTCTTCAGACAAAAATGGCTAGTAACTCTAAACACACACCTTTCAACATCTATCTCTGAGCATGTAAGAACATGGTATGCCTGGGGTCCCATGATGGGTGTCGGCACTTGCAGGTGGGATGACGTGCCTGGGAGGGCAGTGGCACTCAGCAGCAGTAGGGAGGGTGTCTGCCTATGGTCTCTGTCAAGCACTGGTCTGGCTGTCCCATTCAGAAACATGTGCCTGTGGGATGGCACTGCATATCTGCAGTGACTGGAGCAGCCAGTGCTATGGAGCAGCCTGGCAAGGTGCAGCATGGTCCAACCTCCATGCTGCAAGGGAGTTTGGGACATTCCAGGCCCTTATAGGGAGCTGGCAACTTTCCAGGTGGAAAACAAAAGAAGTGTCCAGGTAAAAAAACCTTACGAGGTTTACCCTGTGGCTGCAACACACTGCTATGACTGCTCCCTGGATCCAGATCTTCTATTGCCAGACTTCAGAGATCACGGATCAGGCAATCACTGCCTCTGACCAGGATACAGACATGATGCAGGGAGCACTGGAGGAAATAAAATATGGGAGCCTCTCACTCAGTGCTGTGGTGCAGGTATTTATCCAGGGATTTGCTGTCTCAGCAGGAGTGCACAAAGAATACATGGAGCTGGATGTGTTTGAAAATATGTCAGGCAGCCCTCAAACCCATACACTGATGGATGCACATGGCTTAGTATGCTTCATAAATCTGAAGTATAGTTTTATAAGAGAAATTTAAGCTTTTAGGAGGGCAGTAGCTTTCCAGGAGAGTGTCTTTGCATGTGTAAATTCAGTCTAGCACATGTGAATCCAGATTCTGATCTCATCTCTTGACATTTCCCTATATAAGTATTAAATTATAATTTATCGTGTCTTCTGAATATGATCATGGATGCCCCCCAAGTTTTGCAGATATGGGTGACATGGATGCTCCTAGAACTGTATGTTCACATCATTCCTGTCCAGTCTGCAGCATCGAGCTCCTTGAGCAGGGATCTCCCAAGCTAGCCAGAATCCCTTCATTTGCATTTCTGTTTAAGGGAGAGTTAAATCCCCTTTATGTGCTATTTTGCCTTCTTTTCTTTTTCTCATTTATCTGCAGATGTTTCAGGACTGCAGTAGAGTGCTTAGAAAAAAACCCCCAGCTGATGAACAAAAGACAGTATTTAATTTAGTTACTTTCAAATAATCCAGTCAAGCCATTCAGACGTTTGTTGCCAAACAAGATCATCAAGGCTAAGAGGCTTGTATATAATCTTCCTATTGTTCTGGTGAGTACTGTCTTGTACTTAGAGCAGTCTGTAAACTATTTCTCTGTATATAATGAGAAGGAATTTTACACATGTAAAGAATTCTCCATGCTTTGGTTTACAGATGTGATTTAACAGTCCTTGCCTTAAGAGAGCTTGACAGAGAAATCTCTGAAGTATCTAAAATACTGTAAGTGAGGTCAGAAATAGAACCAAGAACTGAGGACTGGTCACTTTTCTGGACTCATTCAGCCTGCTGCAGTGAAAGCAGTGCTTTAACTTTGGGAAAGAGTGTTTAATGGGCTTGGAAGGAAGTGTACAAAAGCCAAAAACATCTCCTAGAGAGTCTGAAAAACATCCTCTTTTTTTCTTGACACGTTTGTTTTCCCATTGAAAAGTAGTTTCAGTGGAACATATTGAAATGGCTTGCTGTGAAGGCTTTCCAAACATTATTAAAATACATTTTACATATAAGCCTCCATATCATAAAGTGGGAAGACTCATCTCCTGAAATAGTTTTTTCTCTGTCTGATATCCTTCCATATGAACGCACCCCCAGAAAGCGGAGCTGTTCACACATAAGGAAGAGTAACATCAGCTCCACCCTTTGCCCTGAGGAATATCATATGAGTGGCAGTTTGTTGCATTCACAAAGATGGTGGCTTTTAGTATCAGTCTTCTCTCAAGGATCCTCCTCCTCTGTGGATTCCTGCTGACTGCTTTCCCTTCAGATTCTTGCATGTCACCAGACACTTTTGGCTTCAAACATTGGGCTCCACCTCACTTGCAAATTTGTGATCTGGATCACAGAGAGGATAATATTGATGCAGATATTTCACTTGAGATTTTAAGATGCATATGTCATTGGGGAGCTGCAACCAACACAGTTCTGTTAGTGGCTCTGAGATGTAACACTAAAATCTTTGCTCATTTAGACTGTCTCTTTTGGCCCAGTCAAGTTTTGTGTTTCCTTTCTCTTTAATCTTTTTTGAGCCCATTTCAAATTCAGTGCTGAAAATGAACTTGGAAGCAAAGCAACTTTTTATCTGTTCTGTTTGAAGATGTAGTACCATCAGCAGGAGTCCATCCATGTGCAAGTGCAGCAACCACTTCAAACAGCCTTTAGCAAAAGTTTAACCACTTCCAAATTTGAAGACAATTCAAAAACACACAGTCAGCTCCAGGAAGATCAGTATTTTCCATCCTGGAAGAAATTTCCACACCCAAGAAGATCATTATTTACAAAACACTTAAAGACAAATAAATCCAACAGAATGTGCATTTTCACAGGCATGTAATTGTTTTTTTTTCTGCATGAGAAAGTTTTTAGTATTTGAAGAAAAGCTTCTTTGATATTAGGTTGGTAAGCCAGAGTTCCTTGGAAATAGACAATAGAGTTTGTTCTCTGCTTTGTACTGTGTGCTTAAAGGCAATTCAGGAATAGAAACCTGCTCCAGAAAATTGGACACTGGTGTCATTGGTGAATGCCCTGAAGGAATGCTTCCAGCCTCTCAGACGCATGAGGCTACCTCTCTCCCAAGACTCTTTCACTGTGTACAAAACCCCAGCTGCACTCCTGCCTACACTGCTGGTCATAATTCCTTCTTCCCAAAGTCAGAGTTTCTCCCTCTAGCAACTGAACCTTCCTGGTGGGAAGGACAAGATACTTCTGTGGTTTATCCCAACAGTAAACTCTGGCTTTCCCTGCCTTTGACAAAGCACACATCCACAGACATTGCATTCCTCTCCTGTTTGAGTCTCCTATGAAGGACTGCATCTAGGGGCTTTTCCACATCTTTCTCAAGATGGTCTGGGAACAACATGTGCCTTGTTTATTCAGCAGTATCTCACCACAGCCTTAGACCATGTCAGCTGGCCTTTTAATTTGCATTAATTGAGCTTCTTTCTCTCTCTTTGCACCTTTTTCCACCAATAGCTAAGTTTTAGGCCAGCAGGACAGTACCAGCTGTCACTTGCCAGCAGATGACATCACCTTGATGTATATCTGCCGAGCCTCTTTTACAAGAGGTCAGTTCCTCCAGCTCTCTGAAAAAACAGCATGTGTTGTGAGGAGCAATGTAAAACATAGATCTATATATTGGTTTTCCTTTTTAACAGTCATAGTTACCAAAACAGAATGACTTCATATCAATTCTGTCTGATCGTTTTAATCTCCCCATTTGTCTTTGAGCAATTTTTCTGTCTGCAACATATCCAAATTCAACATTTTCTAATGTAATTGACATGCCTCTCCCTTTTCAGTTCATTAATAAAGTTGTTAAAAATCTTTTGTTGGCCTTCAATATGATTTACTATGTGTTGTTGCTTCCATGACTAAGGAGGACTATCAGTGGGCCTGGAACATCTCCAGTGCGTCTGGAATATCTCTGTACCTCCATAGTTAAGTCTTGCCTACAAGACAGGCTGCTTAGAAGACAGAAACAATAAAATAACACAGTTTTAGAGTACTGCATGTGGATTCATCCCTTTTAATTTCTCTCCCTTCCGAAACAGAAGTTGTTTCTTTGTGATTTTACATCCCCCAAAACTTTAGCAATAGCCATGAGCCTTCCCTGACCACAATGCTCAAGTACTTTGAGAGCTGTGGCTCAGAAGTCTTCATTCTTATTTCCAAAGCAGATGAGCTATGGGAACAGCACACTGTGATAATTCTTTTTATTTATTTGCTTATTTATGGCCTGAATTGGTTTCTACTTTCTTTGTTGTCAAGTTAGGTGTTGTTGGCATATGCTTTGGAGAGACAGTCTCCATTCCTGGTAGACAGCATTTCTCCTCAGTAGTACTGAAAATGACTTCTCGTAGTGAAGCTGTTTCTTGCTTCTGCACTAAAATTTCTAGAAAACTCACTAAATTTTCATTGTCTACCAGTATGCAGCCAGACAAAGACCTTGTAAATCAACTGTTTTGCTCTTTCTGAGTCTAATGATCAAACCTGAAAACATTAATTAGAGGACATGCAGTTCAGGACTTCAGTTTGCATAGAAAATTGTCTCCTGATATCACACAAGATGTATTTACCAAAGGTGAAATATGTGATCTCCTTTAAGATTTCCCATGTCTTGCTCCCATTCCATTAGAAGCAAGAGCATCTCTTGCCTGTAGTGACCAATCTACTCCGCACTGCTCTTGTTGGGTACTCTGAGTGAAGATTTCTCTTTTGCAAGCATCTCTCTACAAGTTGGAGATAAAGTAACAACATTCCACAGCAACCAGAAAAAAGTGGCTCTTCATAGACAGCCCCCTACCTCTCCTCCTGCTGAACCAGCCTGAGGGGTTTCCCTAGGCCAGTTATACCTCAAGAGCATTTCTGCCAGTCTCAAAAGAGCCTTTTCTACTGCTCCAGTGACACAGGGGAGTGGGCAGGATCTCACACATAGTCCTTGACTGGGCCAAAAAATCACAGAGTAGTTCAGTGCCCCTGGATTTTAAAAGACACTGGAGAGAACAATGAAAAGCAGTATTTCATAGTCTTCCCGGTTCTTTTCCTGATTTCTTTTGCCAGACTGATACATCGATCATGATGTCCTGGTGAAGCCGAAGGGGAAAGAGAGACAGAACTGCAGAAATTGGACCCAGGACCTCAGAACTAAACTGCTGCCTTGAGGGTGGACAATGTGCGTGTGAGTGCCTAAGCAGAGGGCAGCCTCCCACCATCCTCTCAGCAGCTGTGGTTTCAATGCAGTATCATACGACCCCCTGCTGGTCTCATTTTTCTCCTCAGCACTTCTCGTGCTGCCAGTCTTTCTGCTTTCCTCCCCTTGGGACTCTTCACAGAGCCATCCTCCACAGGTGCTCCTTTCTGAGGATGAAAGTAACTTTTTGGGGAAAGGATGGCCTCAAAAGGGTCTGACTGGTGTTGCCCGGCATCGTCCTGCTCCCTCTGCGGTGGTGGTGGCAATCCCTGGCAGGAACTGACCGTATCTCAGGCTAATGAGTTGTCAGAAACCCGTCGCCGTCCCTCGCCTCCTGGGCAGGTTATTATTATGAAGGCTGTCAGTGGCGGGTGAGGATGGGGCAAGCAATCCATTTCTGCAGCCAGCGGGGAGCTGTGAATCTGTTCACAGGGGATCAGCGGGGTGCTGTGGGAACCGGCCTGCCCTGCAAGCATCCACCAAGGGCTACCATTCAAGACAGCACTGTGGGTTCATGGCGAGCGCAGCGAGTTTGCCTCTAATGTATGCCCTAATGAGTCGGCGGAGGGTGTTCTGCCTGCCTGAATGTCTTTAGTGTGGCAAAGCGGAGTGGACATTCCCATACAATAGTGGGCTTAAATTCAGCTTCTCACCGACGCCTAATTCATGGGCGGAACGGCTTTTGTAATACCTATAGAAGAGAAGTACAGTAGGTCATTTCACCAACTAATTGGAGTTGACAATCCCATATCTATCTGTATCTTAGAGCCATTTGCACACATTTGGGAAGGGAGGCATTTCGTCTTCCCTCTTGTGGTCAGCCACCGAGAAGGGAAAAATATATGTATGGGTTTGCACTTCAGACAGTCACAGCTTTGCCACAAAAACTAATACATCCTGGCAATGCCTTTTTCACTTCCTGAAAGGCAGGTAGAGAGCATTAAGGGTTGTCTTTCTTATCTCCACTCTCCACCTTTTAAATGATGCTTCCTTTTCCCTACCCATGGTTTGATACCTCTGCAGGGCACACTCTTTGTGTTTGTTGGGTGCCCCACAGCGCAGAGCCTCAATCTTGTCTAAGTCTTCTAGGTGCCATCATAACATCAATGATGGTCAGAATAAGAAAAAATGTCACTGCTTTGCAAACAGGAATTTCACAGCTTGCTGAAGGCTACTGGACTAGTGGTAGGGGTAAGACCTGTCCCCAACCCCAGGCCTGTAATGACAGAGTACATTAAAGCTGCCATGCTTTAGTCTTTCGGGGCATAGCATGAACTTCTGCCATTATGACACTTTATCCACTGGCTGGTTTAGATACAGCAGTTGCCTCTGAGTACATACACAGACAATGTTAATTCTTCCATTTTAATTAGGAACATAACATCTGAAAAAGAAAACTTTCAAAATTCTCTGTGGAAACCAAATGGGGGCTTTGGAGTTCTGTGTCAACTAAAACTCGACCTTCTGCTTTCTTTGGTAGACCATTTTGTCCTCAAAGACGTCAGCTAGAGAACTAAGTCCTCTCCCCAACTATGTCAGTCTGGGAAGAATAGACTGTGGTTTGAGCTAATTTGGGAGATTTTATTTATTTATTTATTTTAATAAAAGCTTGCGTTTGTCCATTCGTCACATTAAAATCTCCAGGCTCTTAAGAAAAGCTTGGGTTTGTTCATTTGTCATACTAAAACATCCAGGCTCTCCCAGTGCAACCCACTCCATTAACAGTCTACGATGAAAGCCAAATAAATGGTTTCTTCCATTCACTAAATGTCTCTTCCACATGACATCCAAAATGTATAATATGGTAAAATTGTCTGATTGGTACTTTATGCTCATATTAAAGGAGCCTGTAACACCACTTGGATGGAGACAAATAAACTTTATGCATCAATTCTAATGACTCAGAGGCTGTTTAGTTTTTCTTGATTTGACATGGAAGTTTTCTGAGATGCTTGAGAGCTAGGAAGTGGTATAAAGCTGCATAAAAAATGGAACAAAGAGGAGATAAATTGCCACTTTTTTTTTCTATTTATGTTCATTAAGGATATTACTTTGCTTAGGATGAAAACCTTTACTATGTTTTTGCTATTAAAAAACAATGATCTGCTGGAAAGTGTGGGAAATATGTTTTAAAAACCCAGTAAATAGAGCACACGTCAGTAAAGACAGCTCAATTTCGTTACGGTGGTGTGATCACAAAAACATTTTCTACCATGCAACTTTTAATTAGTCTCGCAAAAAATTATTCTGCTTCACTTATACAGAGTACAGTAAATGAATACGTAAATGCATAAGGAATGAAATAAATACGCTTTGTTCAAATGTGGTGACCTTTGGGAGACAAAGATGATAAGAGAATGAAGTTTCTTTCTGTTTCCCCTTGTATTTATCATGTGGCAAGTCAATGTTCCCTCATGAAATACAGTAATTATGATAAAAAATAAACTGAAGTGAACTTCTTCACTTCACACTTCAACAGTCTTCCAGCCATACAGACGCATTCATGCATGTATGGCTGTCATTTCCAATCCAGACAATTTCTGATAAGCTTTAGCTATTCTGAGGTGCTGCCAGTTTGAGTGACAACCTTGATACCTGCAACTAAACGGTTAATCTGTTCACCATTGTGAATGTAATCAGTGCTCTCAGACACAGTGGAATCCCACATTTTTCTGATGTCTGAAATAAAATGGTTGTTGGTAAATAATATAGAGTATATAGACATATAATGTGTAGCACAAATATATATTAATATGCATGGTATTGTCTGCACTGTTCTGCGATATCACAAGTATATATATACATATATGAGTATGAAACTAGAGAAAATACGGAAAGCAAAATGTATTTTAAAATGACGTGAAAGGAATTTGCCTTTGCTATAAATAAAAAAATAAAATTAAGCAATGCTTTTCATTGCAACAACATTTCAGATGCACAACTCAGGCCTGAGTCATGTGTGCTCTATGACTTTTTAGTATAATTTCGCCTCCAGTTCCCATAGAACTCAGGGGCATTCTGCCCTTGAAAGCACAGTCATTACTTCCATCCTGCTGCTACTTAAACACACTTGGAGATGATGTGTACTTCTAAATATGAATAAATCAAAACTAGTGCAGGCAAAGGGTACTCATTTTCCCTCATTTGCTAAAGACATTACAGCTCTGATCAATACACTTAGCTTGCACCTTTTAGCCCATTATCTGAGGCTGGAGTCCACTTGGCAACATCAAAAAGGTTGTGTTTTTTATTTGTATAAGCTACTATATACTCAGATATTTGCTCAGCATCAGAAAGAATGGCATGCAGTATTTTCCACCTATACTCAGTTTACTGATGTTGACTACTCAGGGGAAAAAAAATCCATTTTCATGCAAACAAATTTTTTGTTTTCAGAATAAACTCCGAGATTCTACTAAGTTTAGTGCTGCAAGTAATGGACCCATAAAGAAAACCTATTGTATGAACAGTGTATTAGAGGAATGGAGTTCAGTTATCTATAACCTCAAAGGTACCTCACAAAATACAGGTTCTTAGGTCTGATAAGTGTTGCTCCCCAAATATCACAAAGAGTAGAGCCATATTATAAAGGCCATTGTCAACACGGCCTGTGGGAAAGTCCCTCCATAGACCTAGATTCAGCTAATGGTGAACCAGTATCATGGCAGTCAGGTTTCCAGATGCTTTTATCTTTTGGATGGGTAAGCTGTCTGCTAAGGTATTCTGGTGGGAGCTGGTGTCCTAATGCTGGGACAGAAGCATGGTCATCTGCCACCATGACCTCAGACAGCCCAACTTAGAGGGGCACAGGAATTGTCATCCACTTGACTCTGTTGTGAATTATCTTAACTACTTGATGTAAACTCGTATCTCCATTAAAATTCTTGGGGTCTCAACATGATAGTACTAAGAATTAAACTTAAACAAGACTGTTCAGTTGTGGGTTTGATGTCTGTTGTTAAATAAATCTTTAATTGTATCATTTAATCCTCTAGATCTCCTTTCCCAGAGATCAAAACTGGTAAGAGCTTCTTCTTGAGAAGAATCTTGAGATTTAAAGCAAGAACCTACAAAACCACAGATGAGATGAAGTGTTTTATGTCCAATTCACAGAAGCATGTAAATCCATAAAGTGTCACAGGTATGAACTAGCCCTTTCCCCCTTCTAATTACATATCTTTTACAATCTGTCAAAACAAGTAGTCACTTGCCTTATGTGAAGCATCATATGAAAGTAACATCAATATCAGTCCATCACAACCTACAGCTGATCAAGCAACCTTTAGGATAATTTTAGAAATACAACATTTGCTGGAAAATACTCGACATTGTGCATGGATATACTGAATATTTATTGTGTAGCAAAAAAAAGAAGGTACAATAGTTTCCTAAGGTAGCATTTATTATATAAAATCCATATTAAATGCATCTGTTTATTAAGTGAAGTTGGCAATGCTATTATTAAGGTTTCACTGTTTTCAATTCTGAGCTCCTCTTTCTTAATGGCTTATAACTTTGGCAGCCTTTAACTGTTTGTATAAACGTTTACAGGAGAAAGATCTCTAGAAAAGCTTTCCTGGAAGCAGGAAATATCTGCATCAAGCTGATATTTTTCAAGAAAATTTCAGCCAAGAAGGTCATTTCCAAGAATGGTGCTTGGGAAAAAAATAGGTTCCTTTTCCCTCATATTTTTAAAAACTAGAACTTGTTTATTCTGGAAAAAATGTTAATGAGCTTTAGAGCCAAGACCTGAGTGTCACAACAAATGGTATTTGTTAAGGGTACACCTTTTTCTGTGCTTGTGAAATGAGGCCACAGTCTAACCCTTGAACATACCCTAATTCTGCATGTACTGGTCATAGTGAATCAGCTCAGACACCAGAACACCTTTGTTGACAGAGAAGTTGGCTTTTTTTCAATTGTTTTTATTACCCAAACTATCATAAGGGTATCTATCCTGCAGTGCAGTAAACAATATGGTCAGGGCCTGATCTTCTCTTCACTTGTCTGATCAATACCTACCCTTGCAAGTGTGCTCATCACTGCATTCCTGGACAGAAGAATCATTCCTCTCTTGACCATCTCTGGGTCCTATTAAAAGAACATCCTCCACTTACCCACTTGACTCTTCCTGTGGTCTAAATTGTCACAGAGAAGACATTGCCCTGGAGAAGGAAGGCACCACATGGAGGCAAAAGTCTGTGCTATGCTGCTGAGGCCACCCATGCCACAAGATAGACAGGCGAAGTGGCTGCTGTAAGACTATAAAGAACAGAAAAGGACCTGAAGGGAGTGGTGTGGCAGTGAGACCAGGTCACCGAGGACATGCAAGGAGTATAAAAAATTGTCAGTGCACCATCAGGAGCACTGACATTGCTCATTGAGGCTCTCCGTGCTCTTGGTGCCCAAGGACCAAGTACCTCAGCTGCCTCCTCAGAAACACCTGCTGGGCAAAGAGAGAGGCCGGCTTCCATCCTCTGGGCACTTTGGAAAGAAAAACAACAGTTGTCTAAGTGATCTATCAGAGTACTCAGCAAAACGAAGGCAGAAACAGAAAACTAAACAGCAATCTGTGTTACAGAAAGCACTTGTGACAAGGGAATACCTGCCCATCAATGGCCTTCTGGCTAGAAATGAAGCAGATAGAGCTGCTCTCAGCAAGCATTGTTGCCATTGACATAGTGCAGTGGAAACTTGGCTAGGCAAAACTTACCGAACTCTTAGAGTATTTTGAAGAAAGGCATTTCTGTGGTGACACACTGCACCCGACACATGTGCTGGGCACTGCCCCAAGAAGTATGAAAGTCAGGGCACTGGTAGTTTGGGGACCGTTGGCATAAAACCAGTGTAAACAGCTATAGCCATGCTCTCTCCTGGATTCGTATCAGATGATGCATGTTGAACCATAGGATTTTGAATTACTTTTACCCTGCACATGCTGCAGTCTTTTGTGTTGTCTGCCTTGGGCATCTGGTCCTAATTCAGTGACCATCGCCACAGTTAATTCCTGGTCCCTGTAACCCTTCCTATTTCAGGTAGGCTAAACCTATGGGCTTTGTGGGGTCTGAGAAAAGCTTGCCCACCAACACAAGCTTGGACTCCTGCCTGTTTCAAGCAGGCAATGAGAGGCTCAGAGGCTCTGTAAGCTGACCAGAAACAGGTGCATGAACGCTTCTCCTCCACTCAGCTCCATGGGTAAGGTTGCACACACACATTTGAATTTGTAGCAGACCTTCATCACTCCCTAGCCTTGGAGAGGTCCTCACAGGAGGACCACTAGTTTAGCGGAGAGGCAGAAGTCACTGGTTTCAGACGCAGGGCAGTGATTGCTGCCTCCCAGCTGAGATGTGGGCCCTGGGCTCAGGTTCAAGTCAAACATGAAATGCAGACATTGCCTCTGGAACATTTTCAGAGCACAGGAGGTTGGGGATTTTTTCTGTCTGCAGACCCTTTCTGGAAACAAGACCTTTTGGTCCAACTGCCCCAGGACCAGCTCCAGCTCCCCTGGGAGAGATGCAAACAGCAAATAGCCCAGCAGACTTTGTAGAGGCTCCAATCCCAAATCACTCTTCCCTTTGGCTATCACAAGAATATATGTATCTGACCAATTTAATAAAACTACAGCACATTAAAACCTCACAGTGAAATGGAGGGAGTTCAGGACATATGAGTCCCTACAGCTGCCAGTCAGCCTTGATGACTCGTGGGTTTCTTTGGGATCCGGGCTCCTCTTTCTCTGCCTCATGTCTCCAGAATGTTGCTTGGGCTCAGAGTTTTCTAAGAAGTTCAGGAATCTCGGATTTAGCTCCTTCTTTTAACCCAGAAGCATTTCTCTCTTACTTTCTCCTCTCCAGCTAGTTTCCTTTTTCTCCTTCTCTGAAATGGTGATTGAACCTCATGCATAAAATGTAGTCTCTCTTGACCCATGTATCCATCCAACTGCCCTGTTGCCTAAACACTCCTTCCTCTCCTCTCTCCCCACTGTTAAAAATGAGTTTCCTCTGTCAGGGTAACCATTTGCCCAAGAGGGCTTCAGCACAAATAAAAGATCATTAAGGTTTAGAAACTATTGTCAGGTTTGTACCACCACCACTGGAATTTCAGCCATGGTTGGAAGCAGAAGGACAAGAGAAGCAGCAGACAAGCTCTTCTGTTAAATTACAGCTTGCCACCTAACACAGAGAGCCTCCAACACCAGCCAGACAGCTGAGCTCAGCTCAGACAGATTTCTCAAAACACCAGCTCTTGAACCACTTCTGTGATTTGGAGCCAGCTATTAGTTTCCATTAAGATGTTTGTGTGAAAGCATGGTTTCCAAATTCCTTCTGCACAATGCTTTATCCTCCCCCTTTTCGACACACACAAGAATGCCATTTTATTATTTATACAGATCACTTTGTTTTCCTCAGCACATAATTTCAATTCCAATTCATTAATGTCAAAGCATAAAAGAAACAAAAGCACATAAAGCAACAAAAGTTTGCCAAACCCAGAAGATAACAGCTGATAATTAAGGAAGTCCCATTATTTCTTGGCAAAGAAGTCTGTGTTTTCAGAGACACATTCTTAAAGGGCCTCCCTTTAATGTAGCTGCATACTTTGCATGAATACTATTTGCATGAACAAATAAAAGTTTTCAGTATGCACACTGAGGAGGCTTTGATATTCCCGTAATTTCTGTACAACACCCATCCCATGCCCCTTCTGGCCAGCACAGCCCAGCCTGGAGATAGGTTCACAGCAGAGTCGCTCCAGCAAACCTCTCCAAGACAGGGCAACAGATTCTTGTGACTCCAGTAAGATCTGGGCTTTGGTTAGCCCCAAAACCTGCCTGGACACGATTCTGTGCAACCTGCTTTAGCAGGGGGGTGGACTAGCCAATCTCCAGAGGTGCCTTTCAAATCCTACCATTCTGTGATTCTGTGTGATTCTGTGAGGGCTGTCAACAATCCAAACATACTGCCACAGCTGATAACTGATATCGATTTTTTTCACAAACAAAAAATTTGCCTTTCTTACTGAAAAAGACTTTTAGACAAAAAATCATCAGATACTTTCTACAGAAAATTTATGAGCAAGAGCAAATTTTCCATTTCAGTATGATTTAAAATGGCAAATCTTCCATTATGCCTATAGCTGAAGGGAAAATCAATTCATCTAGAGTCCTAGATCCTCTTCACATTTTAGCAGTAGTTCCACAGCAAGGTGCAATCTCAAAATCCTTCTAGGTCCATGAGAGTCATAACCACTGCATCCCTAAGTAGTTAGAATAGAGATCCTGTCAGAAGCCAACTCGTGTCTGCTTAGACTGAGGCATTATATCACCCAATATTTTCAAGAACTAGACACCGCAGTCTGGGAGTCTGGCAAGGGGGAGGAAGGAGGGTGGTACATCTTCACCTGGGACAAATTCATATGGGGAGGGCAACTGGTTCTTACATGGCTTTGCCAATTATGAACCCAACAGAACCAGAAGCTGAGGATCATTCACTGCGTAGCAGAGCTAACTCTGTGCTGTTATACTGGATTTATTTTGATGCACACCTGTTCTTTGAAGGTGCTGTCTCCTGACGGAGCTTCCTTCTTGTTAACTCTGCTCTCCCCACTCTTAATTTCAGGGCTGTGCGTTCATGGCTGCTCTAAGTTCTCTGATTGCAACTGCTGCCCATCTCATGGTGTTTTCGGTGTCATAGCAAAGTTGACGCAACTACTACTCGGGTGAAGATGAACTGCATGGTACCAGAGGCAACTTGCTTGATGTAGAAGAGTGTAGCTGAGCAAACCCCATTTACAGAATCACAGAATGTTAGGGATTGGAAGGGACCTCAAAAGATCACCTAGTCCAATCCCCCCGCCAGAGCAGGATCACCTAGACCAAGTTGCACAGGAATATGTCCAGGTGGGCTTTAAACGTCTCCAGAGAAGGAGACTTACGCTGGCATATCACTAGGAATGAGATGGTCACTAAGTGTGCAGCCCAGAAGCTGGAACATGAGGTAGCTTTGGAAGTTTCCTTAAGAAATGTGTTTACAGCAGGCAGAAGGGGATTGTTACAGGGAGTTTCTGTCTCAGCAAAGTCGGCTCCATCAGGAAATACTTCTGGGCAGCTCAGCTTTCTCTCAGCTATGTGAGGGGGCAGGAGCTAGCCCTCTCTGTCTGGCATTACGGTGACATGGCATGCTAATGATGTCAGTGAGCATTGGCACTTACACAGGTAACACCATCTAATGAGTCCCTCCACCAGGAACACGGCTGACATTGGATGTCCAGATGCTTCATGTGTTTCCTTAGGAACAGAGAGTAGGCAGCTGTGCTAAATTTCCACCCCTTAGCTGTAAGAGAAAATCTTATCCACCCACCCAAGATCTAAGGTTTGTATTAATCTATGACAAAAACTCTTTCCTGTTCATTTCCTGTTGAGCAGCAGCCTAAACACTCGGGCCCAAAGGCAGAAAGGAATGCAAACCATTACTTCCCCTATGACATGGGGAAATACGAAGAGGACAAAAGGTGAAATTCACCCCTGTGCTGAAGGTCAGGAGAAGACCCGCATGAGCAAACTGTCTCTCAGTCAGAATGACTCAGTCAACAAGGTAAACAGCAAATTCCTCACAGGGGAAAAAAACCCAAAAGCTATTTCATGTCCTGATTAACCAAGTTATTCAGTTAACTACATCAGATGTAGTCACGCATTCCATGCTTTCAGTACCCCCTTCTACCCTAGCGCCACCCAGGACTGCTGCAGAGCCAGCCTACAGCTGAGGAGGTTACTGATGCGTGAATTCATGCACTGATTATCAAACTAGGAGCCAAGCACTCCTGCTCTCTGACTTCTATGCCGGTATCTACGACCCTGGAAAATTCTTCTGGTTTTTGATAACTTCATAACAACAGGGCTGGTGTATTTACTCATCTGTCAGAGGAACAGAGTGTATTAAAAGCTGGATGTAATTACTCCTGTATTTCTTGGTACACAAAAAGTTTTCCCAACATGAGTAGGAGACATTATAATCAAAATTGGTTCAATGTGTAAAAATAAAATGCTGTTTAGAGATAACATACCAAAACTGTTATATCACTATTCACAGATATACATATTTATCCTTGGCAATTATCAGAGAAGTGTAAAAATTACTCCCACAGTATGATTTTATTCAGAACACTCACTCTACACTCATAGTGCCCTGCAACATTATACATTAGCACTTGAAATCAGCTATCTGTTACTCCATTTGACATGACAAATATTGCTATATATATTTCCTGTTGTGTTCATACTTTTCCTATGTAGTTCCAAAACAGACTTCCTTATAGAAATCTTGTAACTCAGTTACTCTTTCATCTGGCCCATAGTACATCTTGCTACCAGAAAGAGAATTAGCATATTGATGTTGTCTCTGTTGCCCATCCAATACACCCTAAAAGAAGATCACACTAATTTCAAATTATCATGGAAGCAAGTGTCTGAGTGTGCTTTTGATATATGCTAGTTGAAAAGAACTACAATTCCAACATGTGCATGAGGACAGTCTGAATCTGGAGAAGATAGGTTGTTGAGTCAACAGTATTAAATACTCAGATTTAAGCAGGTGATAATGGTTCTGCTTTCAACACTAGGGCACTAGACTAACCTTTGGAAGGTAAAGTGCACAAAAAATGTAATAGTTCTGTTACAGAAAGGTTAGTTCCTGAATGTATGTTTTCCACATTTAGCATCCAATACATTAAAGATGAAGGGAATATGCTGTATGCAGGAATATAAATACACATTGAGGGATTTGATGACTTCAGGTATAAGAGTAGTAGAAAACGTTAGTGTAGACATGACACATCAGTAAACAGTACAAAGGTTGGTTCAACATATTTGCCTGTTAAAGGTTAAGAGTCACAAATTATAGCCAGAGCAGGGCTGACATTTCATGCATGTGATTAGGTTGATGCTCTCTCCAGTCAAGAAAAGCTTTGGCAACTTCTTCTCCTAGGAGTCAAACGAGAGCAAGTAGAGCACTCACACGTTGGCAAGGACATTGCTTATGCACATTGTAAATTCTTGAGGTTTTCCATCTACACATGTGGAAGAACAAAAACGTACTGATACACGGTATAGAATTTTAGAGATTTTTCTGAACAAACCACTAATAGATGTTGAGTGCAAGAACCATGTAAAATTGGATGAATATATATACATATCTCAAAGTGACAGAACAATGGGTTGCAGGGACATCCCGCACAACACCAGCATCAAGAACAGAGGGACTTGTAATAGAGGTAAGTCAATTGTTACCAAAGACAAATTGAACTAGTCCAGAGGTACCGCCCTCAATGCCAACTTGTCAGAACATAGGAACCAGGTATCCTTAATTGAACTGCCTTCACTACAATACTAAAAATCATGCCCATAGGTCTAGAAGACCCTTGGTCAGGTGAAGACCCCTCCCTTGAGCATGCACAGAAGAAAATAGAATGAAGTACTGAAAGTTATAATCGTATGTAGATTTGTAAGCAGTATATATAGGTGTGGCTTGTCATAAAATTTTGCATATAAATATGGCATAAATGATTCTGCAAGGTGTGCTTGTTTTGTGGAATTACCACCAAGCTCCCAGGCCCAAATAAACAATCTCTCTCCCGAGTATGTGTGAATTTGTCTATGCGCACACTGGGTAAAAGATCGCAGCTTCTGGACAACAGTATGGGTCCGCAAAATTTATTAAGCACTAATCGATGTCGTCACGCTTTCAGCACGTGCAAGGCCCGCAGGTAACACCAGCAGAGTTTATCGGACACCTCCCGCTATGCGCCACAGCCACGGTACAAGCTGAGCACTGCCACCTCGTGGAGATCCACCTGGACGGAGAGAAGGAAACTGACAGGGCAGCAGCTGCCGAGCTGAACACGCTCCCCAGAGCTGGTAGATTTCGAGGTGAAAAGTGAGCTGGGAAGGATGCAAAGACCCGCACACTCTCCGTTGCTCCGCAGCGGTGCGTCTACTCCCGGCCGGGAGGGCAGCTGCTGCTCTGGCCAACCTGCTCTCAAAGCAAAATGAAGCTGCAGCCGGCCGGGGGGGGAGCAACACTGGCCCCATGGGGCCTTCGGGGCTGCGAAGAGCTTACACGCCGGGCGGGAGAGGCCTCATAGGCCTCAGCTACGCAAGAACCCGCCGCTCGGCCTGGGAAGGCGGCCCGACGCACCCAGCACCCCGGAGCGCCTCGCGGCACCAACGATTGGCTGGGAAAGGGAGGGGGGGCGGACGGGCGGCCCGGCCAATGAGAAAAGCCCGCGGCACCGCCGAGCCAATGGGCAGTCCCGCTTTTCGTCTCGCGCGTGGGGGTGCCCCAGCCAATTGAAGGCACAGCGGGGGTGAGGGGTCAGAGGTGGGAGCGACGCCCCCGGAAGTGGAAGCGGCGCTGCCTCCCATTCTCTCGCAGTCTGGGGCGCGCACGAGGGGTATCCGCGTGGGCCTACGTTTGTCGGGCCGCTGCCGCGCGCCGCGTCGCCATGGTGAGGGCGATGCTCGTGCCGCGCGCGGGAAGGGGACGGGTGAGGGGTGGGGGGCGCGCGGGCGGCGGGAGCCGCGGCCGTTAACGGTCCGGA
>VYZX01035719.1:0-10260 GCA_013401335.1 Brachypteracias leptosomus
GGTAAACCCACCACAAGAGGGTACAGCTTCCATGACCTAGCTGATCATTTTGTTTATCAAGAAGACACCACTCCTCTTCATGCTTGCACCTGATATTAAAAACAAGGAGCAGTACTCACGCTACACATGTAACGATGCACAGTTACAGTTATGAAAGATATTAAAGTAAGTAGAATCGAATTTAACAGCCCCTTTGATGGTGACAGGATGATTTACACTAATGGGGAGAGTAGAATCAGACTATTCAGACCAATTGATTTAGACTTCTTGAAGAGGTTGTTGCTGAATAAAGAGCCAAGTGCTGGATAAGGCCCATCAGACACATTAGCTACAACACAAAAGACTTCCCTTTATCCTTCATTTTGGATTCTCCAAGTTCTTACTGAATGAAAGACTTTTTCCTAGCTTTAAAAACTTCAGAGTTCAATGTTCCTTCTAAGGAAGAGGAGGGTGACCTTCAAAACACACCTCCACTGATATTTAATTAACTGCAGGTAGCAGATTTGAGCACCACTACATACTTCTTGCCTTACTTATCACCCCAGTGCTGAACACTGCTCTACAGACCACACTGAGTTTATATGAGATACAAAATATTAAGATATAAAAAAAATTGTACTCACATTTTATGGGAATTCTAGTAACAATTCATTGCTGTATATGGTAATGGAAGCAGTTTGCAGAAGCAGATAGAAAACACAGCCAGTAATTTCCAAATAAACCCCACCATATATTTGGGGGCTGGTAGGGGATAGAAATAGAATCTGAGTTGAAATAATTCAAGAAAAGTAGGTCATGAAGGATTTTTCAATTATTTAAATACTTGAAAATACCTCATTGGACCAAAGGACTGTTAATAATAAATGTGCAATCCACACATTTTCATGGATTACTTTAAAATGCTGGTTTCTCTATTAGTTGGAGACCTTTTCTCTTAAATCCCTTTCACTTGTTCTCTTGCAGCTCCTTCAGGTGTTCTGCAGTTACTCAGGATCATTCAGAAATCCAGGTGGAAAGGAAATCACCTGGGCTGAAGTTACAAATTGAAGTGCTACTGTTAGTCTCTCAGAGGTCACCACCTCATTAAGAGTGGACTTCCATTCAGAAGGGAAAAGAGGTACAAGTTTTTCTGTTTCATTTGCTACTTTACTAAGAATGCTTTAAAGCGTGCAGTTGTTTTCAAGTTACCCAGATCATTCTGCATATCAAATGGCAAACAAGCCTTTTTGAAAAGCAGTGTTAAAACAATCTCACACATGCACTGAGACTTAATATAGACATTCATCCTGCAGCCACTCCAAGCAACCACAGACAGAAATGATATGCATATTAATAAAGACACTTGAAGAGGGTTTTCACCTCCTTTCTATTCTCTACTGAGTAACTCCTGTCTTGAAATACTGTTCCAACCTTCCAGACACTGAAGAGTTCAAAAGGTTTGCACTGAAATAATAACAACACATCATGCAGCTCCAGAAGTGCTTATGTACCCTCAACACAAATAACGGTTTTCTGAACAAAAATATCCCAAGATTCAAAAGATTCAGTGCTAGCTTTTGAAGAGTAGTGTTTAAAAGTGAATGTCACTTCTTCAGTACCTGAGCTGTAGCAATAGCTTATTGCTAGGCACAGACTTTGTTTTAATGTCACTGGAAAGGGGAAATTTCCACAGGCTGGAGAAACGTGCTGGCAGCAAACCTGTAAAACTTCTCCTCTTGAGAGGAGGCAAGTGGTGCAGCAGGTTGCCAGTGAGGCTGTGCAGTCTCTATTCTCAGAGTTTATCAGGATAAAGCCCTGAAGAGCATGTTCTGACCCCAGAGCTGGCCTGCTCTGAGCAGGAGGGTGGCCTAGAGCCTTCCCCAGGTCTCCTACCCAAATTACTCTTATTCCCATCCTTAGTTCCTCACTACTCTACAGTGAGTACCCATCCTAGAAACTGGCAAGATGATGAATTCTCTGCTGTGAAGGTCTTAGAACTGCTTTCTGCAGAGTCCCTCCAACTTCCGGTCAAAATGATGACTGCTAAGGAATATTTTTGTACAGGAAGTGAAGCTGGAAAGTGCCCAAGTGAGGTTCAAAAAAATGTCTTGAATATTTACAGAAAAAGATAAGAGAGTATGTACTAGTGGGTTGTGCATTGCAGGTGGCCAATTTTCCTTTGCAGTGAAGACACATGACTTTGTTAGTGGCAATGCAATTATATTTTATTTACCGGTATGAGCAGATCATAGGACATTATTATCATATAAAACTAAGATAAATTCAAACATGCAGTAACTTAGCATATCTAGCTGAGTCTCCAAAGCAAAGTGACAACTGTGTACTTATTATTGCACCATTACAATGCAATTAAAAATACAGAATTAATAATTGAGAACTTCATAAAGCTACTATATCTCACACAACAAATATTCTCACGAGGCACAAAACAACACACATTTTACACAGCACCTTCATCCTAAAGGAACTATTATAATTTTACTTGCATGATCTCCAGCCATTAGCACAATACTATCTTGTGAGTTTGGCATGAATAGTATTTAAAATTTGAAATCCTTTTTCAGATCCTGAATAGATCTAAGATTTAGGAACAATAAAAACCAGAAGAGTTGCCAAGCTTGCCCACTGCATTAGTAAGGACTAAGTTCAGAATTTTTAAAAGCCATCTTAAACTGTAAAGGTGAATAAATTAAAAACAACAGAGTTATGTGGCTACAGAAATAATCTACTTTGACCTCCTTTGGGGAAAAAAATGCAAGGAAAGCTACTAGGTGAATTTTTTGGCCACATTCCTTAGTCTCTGCAGCAAGAGGTAAGTGACACAGTTGACAACACTGTTGGGGGTGTTATCTATCAAGCCTCTATTTATGTACCAACATTTGTAGCTTAGAGACTGTAAGTTTTTTTATATCCTGTGTATGATGTCATTTTATTTGCAACAACTGCACTTTAAAACAACATTTTTGTTGGCAGTTGTAAAACATTGTGATTTGCTCCTATTTATCATATCTAAATTGCATTTACTTCATTCAAAACCACCACTCTTGTATCATGGCGTGAACTAGAACTGTGGGTTAATGAAACCTGTGTATGTTTACTTTGATTAAACGCATATTAAATCATGTATTTATAAAAATACAGTACAGTAAAATAATAAATTCTTACAGCACAATTATCAGCAGTTAGGACAAATGTAGTTAAACCCTGAAACACAGAAAGTAAGTTTCCTAAGGTATACAGCTTACTCAGCAATGCACATTAAATAAAACTACTCAAGTATGAGGACTGGTCAATAAAGTTTGTGCTTACACCTGTAAAGTCCAGGGGAAAAAAATACTAGTGCACTATGCAGATCAGGAATTTTACTACATAAACCACTCAACAATATAGTATGAGGCTGAAGTATGAATAGATGCAGCCAGTCATCTGTGAAAAGACACAACAGCAGTGATTTGTTAAGTTTGTTAAAAGTTAATTTTAACTGTCTTTAAAAAAGCATAAATATTTCTCACACAGGCTTAACAAACACGTGTGGTCAGGGGACCTGCTGTTCAGCACTGTATTTCAAGCTGAGGAAAAATGAAGCAGCTTACTCAGCTCAAGAGTCCCAAATTTAATAGCATATATACAAATTACACTAGCAATGTTAAAACTTCTCAAGTTTTCCTTAAGCTGTGGTATCATCAGAATGTCTTGTATATCCACATAACCTTTTTTAAACAAAACTGAATTAACATTAATAACAATTTAAATCAGATTTCCAAAAGTGGCTTTGGACACAAAAGGAAAAAGGGAGAACTGAAAGCCACAACATCCTTTATTGTGAACATGTATCACATGTACACTCTGCCTTAGGAGGAAGGAAGGTCTAAGTACCAAGACAGGAAGAATCTAGCAAAAGATTTGAAAAATGCAACAGTTTAACTCAAGCAAATAATGAACAATCCCATTGGAAAGACCAGAATCTATCACACTTTGTGTATTCTTGCCTTTAAACTTCATCCTTTTCCAGCTACTATTTATTTGTTACTAAAGCTATACAGAAACAACATATTCAACTTGGCAGTGAAATTCTATTCTTAAGGTTGGAACTATTGTTTGGTAGAGCCATCACAGGGAAAGGAGGCAAGAGAGTCTGCAGAGTAAATGTACTTGTCAAACCCATCATTGGAAAGTCATAGAATTCTTAAGTCTCGGCATTTTCCTCCTTCTTTCTCCACCGAGAATTCAAAAACATTTAAAACGTTATCAAAACTTGCATGCTTTGCAGATGTAAATATAAATAGAATGGTTAACACTCATCTTGCGGCCATAGCGATAAAGGGAATATGCTGCAGGCAGACAAGAGTTTGCTCTGAATTATTCTGTGAGCCCACCAAAACTGGCACAAATTATTAATACAGTTCCATGATTTTGGTGATATAATTCACCCCTCTGCAGAGCTTCACAGCCACGATAACTGCTTTTAGTTTTCTGGAGTGCATAGAGGAAACTGTGTCTTTCCCAAATACATATACACTGATGGCACATCCAGGTTACCTTTACAAACTATGAAGAAAACCTGTGTGAGCCACACACGTATATATGATTAAGATTTTATCTTAACTATTACAGTTTCTCCTTTTTAAATGCTTTGTTGTGAAAGGATTTCCCTAGTTACCCACAAATTTTGTTTTTACGGTGAATAAAAATTGCAGTGATGCTCTCAGTATAGCAGGACCTCTGCTTACAAAATTTCCATTTAAAATTACACACAAAGATAACTTGACCCTGATAACCAAGGTATATACAAGAGAGGTCCGAAGCCACCACTGTGCCACAGCTTTCTGACTTAGAATAAGACAAAGACCCTAGAATTTATTATACTTACCACAAACATTAATAACTTCAAAGATACAGAGTGTACAGATTTGGGGGTTCACATCGCAGAGGGATTGACACAAACCATTAATCTCTTGCACATATTTACAGGAAAGTGTAAGGGAACCTAAGGCAGAACCAGTGACTGCTTCTTGACATCAGAATAAGGCAAGCTTCAGAGAGATCTCTGATTTCTCCATCTTCTGTTGTTCATCTGGCTTGGTAGTTTTGCTACTTTTCTGTACTCGCTTGCCCTTCTGCTAGTAACAAAGAAGGGCAGCTCTGAATTTCAGCTTTTAACTCAGGTAATTGTGTTGTCTTGGATTCAAAAGGTGCAATGATCAATAAAACCTTTCAGTTTTTATCACTTCCTCTCGTGATCTTTTTCCTCACATTAACTCAGACAGAATTTGTTACATGTTTGAGTGTCATACATTGTTCTGTGCAGAATAAATAAACCACCCCCTGACCTCTGCCCTCCAGCTGATCCTCAAATCCCACTCAAAGACATCATCTAACCTTGTATTTCAGTCACCTGTGGCCTTCTGTGCGGTATCTTGGAAACGCAGGAAAACATAGTTGTCCTCACAGCTTCTCTGGAGTTGAATTTTCCTGTCACTTCAGAACTAGGAAAATTTTTCATATGGAAAGCTCTTTTTTTATTTACCAAATTCTTTTATGCTGTAGAGAGTCCTACAAACTTCAAAATCAAATCACACATCTCTCAAAGCTGATTATTTCTTAAATCCCACATTCATTTTCCTCATTTGTTAAAAGCTCTTCTGCCTTATCCTTCAGTACCCCACACCACATCAGGTACATGAATAGGATCAACTGAGGAAACATCTAGTGAAGATGAAGGATGGAAACTTGAATTACAAGAGCATTTTGCTTCCTCTCTCTGTTAAAAATCAATCTCGTTCAGTGAGTGTTGGTGGATTAGCATGATACTGAAGCAAACCTGTGACTACATAAAAATCACTCACCTCACAGTCACAAGTTCCCATGTTAATATATTGGCATGCCAAAATCGATGTTTTTCAGTGTAACCAAAATCTCTTTCAGTGAACTGATAGCAGGATTTTATACCTGAAATGCCCATGTTTACTGTCAGTCTCCCTGTCTTAGACTTGTCCACAAGTTTACCTTTCTCTCGGAGAGCCAAACAAGCACCAAACCCAAGACAAACAAAATATTCCAACCCTGACTCTTCTTCACTCCCTCTAGCAACTCTTACCACAAAACCTTCTCCCAGGCATATCATAGGGACTCCCCCTGTTTGGCAAAACCATACCTCACCATTTAGAGTTGTTTTTATACATTGGGGATTGCAGGCAATCCCTGCACACAGATACAGCTCCAGGACTAGACTGCCCTCTGAAGACTAAGAGCAAATATTAAACCAATCCATACAGTTCAAAACTTCTCCAAGAATGGCTGTTATTTCACCTCGTGGGCTAACACTCTCCATCAGACAAGGACACTGCCCAGCATCTTACAGTGGAGGTCTTAGAAAAAACTGTATATAGTGCATCTGCTATGCAGTGATAATGAGAAAACCCCAGTTCTAGTCTTACTTCACGTTTTCATTCACGTTTATTTAAGGTAATCTACTGTCAAGATTAATGTAATCACATATTCAGGATTTAAGATTAAGGTATTCTGGTATATAAAAAGAATAGGAGAGACAAGTAAAACAAACTATAACTTTTTCTGCAAGAAAGCAAGGCACCATTTTAATTGTGGAGTGCAGTTAAAACACTAATGGCCTATTCCACCATATTTCTTAAGGAGTATATAAAATTTTGTATATATAAACTACACAATTTATGGCACCTTTTGACCAACACACATTATGGTTAAATGGCTTTCTAATACAAGCTGTATCTATTAACTGATAGCTCTAAAATACTATCAACTTTCTAATTATTAAACAAAGCCCACAAAACAGCCCAGGAAGATGCATATGATTTTAATTACATAATACATGTATATATCCTAAATACAGACAGATAATCTATTTTTATGCATCATTCTAAACCTATTGCAATCATTAGACTCCAGCTCAGGTAATTTAATTTAATCTTCAATCAAGAATATACCATTCCAGTATTATTTAAAAGATAATAGTTCTTTTGAAAAACTTGTACAAAAGGATGATAGAATTCAGAGAAGTTCTTTGCCCAGGTGGGATTTCTTAGGAACTTTTTAGCAAGCAAATCAGTAAGTGCTTGCAGATTGAAAATCTGCTCACATTCACGATTATCCCAAGAGGGAGCTGTGAAATTGTCATTTCAGTGAAAGGATCGCAGCAGAATTAGTTATTTGTCCCTGAAAATTGATGAAGAAGAGGGGACATCAGTGGGTGTAGCAGAGGAAGTCACAATCGATATAACAATACTGTGTGTTGTTTCTACTAGCAAGCCTTTAGCTTGTGATCTCTGTTGTAAGAAACATTAAAATTTCCCTTATGCTTCAGTAAAATATTTGAAGATGACTGGATTTGGGGAGGGTCTGAGGAGGAGCTATTGACAAGATGATACTGTGGTATGATGAGTTTTATTTCTAGTTTGTTAAATCAAATCTGACTTTAAAGAACAAATACTCTCTGAAAGTTCTTGGATTTGCTTTTTCTCCCCCTCCCCCCTGCCACCACCTCCTGCCTTAGTTCTACTAAAACACTTGCTGGTATCAAAAAGGAACTGCTCATTAAGACCAGTACTTGGTATCTCTACACATAAATAATCTATGATGCTAAAGCTGAACTAATATGGAAAACAAAACCAAAGACCATCTCCATAAAAGTCCTTTTCTGGAAAGTTTTAGAGACCCCAATAGAGAAGTTATGATGACTATCCTACATCTTTTCCATGGGCATGGGAACATTCAGATACCAAAATTTCTGAGAAGTTTTACCTGTCACACCGTGCTCAGCTCACTGAGGACTCAAAGCTTGCTTTTAAAGGACACCAGTGTTAAGGAGAGCCATGCAAGCAGCTGCTCTTCACAGCTTCATCTTGGAATAACGACAGGCAGAAAGAGTCACACACAGAGAAATCTAGAATTGGCACCTGTGACATCACATCAGCCATGCTCAAGGCACCTGTTGCTCACAGTCACCTTTTGCATCTGGCTCTCTCTTTTAATACCAAGTATTTTAATCCCTACTTCCGTATTTTTCCTTCTTTCAACTACATTTGGGTTCATGCTGTGACCACCATTCATATCTGATGAATTCAGCTCACATTCTAGTAGCCATCTACAACTTAGCTGCTCTTACAAACCACATTTTTGGGCACATCAAGTCCCACGTATGTAAGGAAATCAGGAATGTAAAAGAAAAAGATTTGGTTGTGCTATATTTACCAAAGCCAATGCGTATATCTTTCTGTCCACTTTCCTCACCTCACAGTGGAGGAAATAAGGGACAGGGGAAATGACTTTTTCCAGTTCCATTTCTGTAGAACTACAGGGAATACTGTATAGAATTTTGCATTTTAATCACCCATGGAGAAGCTGATACACATTTTCACTTGACACCAACCTGATACAGAATCAGAAGAGAATCAGTTCAAGCAATAAAAACTCCAGAATTTCCCTATCTGGCTTCAGTAGGTGGAAATGCTCTGAATGAGGGGATGGGAGCTTTTGAAAATTCTTTTTTTCTCCTTTCTTTCATTATTTCTTTTGAACACTTCCTCATTATTCCTTTCACTTCTACTATGTGAGCATGTTTCATGTATGCTGTGAGCAAAATATTAGCAAAAACTGAAGCGATAAATCAAGGACTTGGGGATTGGACTGGATGACCTTTAAAGGTTCCTTCCAACCCAAAACAGTCTGTGATTCTATATTCTAAGACTGACTGACTTTAAGCCAAGTCTCTCCAGTGGACCCAGAAGCCAGCACAAAATAATCATTAAAACTGGATAGATGACTTAACATTATTGCCATGAGGACTAACAGTTGAAGGTTTTGTAGTTGATGGGCACTTCTGTTCATGTTGCTTTTTCTCATTGCAGTAGTAATTTGTCCCTTCCTGTGACATCAATACTGGATCTTTAACAAGTGAGAGGAAATGCCAGAGTTACACAGGTCAGATTAACAGTGAACATAGAAGGCAGTAACATGTATATTGTCCATGTATATGCCAGCACATTGAGTATGGGGTTGCCCAAAGGACAGTAAGACTATACAACCTCTCCATTTAGGAATCTCTGATGAGCTCTTCAAGAGCAATCCCGCCTCCCTCTTCCTTAACATACATAACTCCCTTCCACAAAGAAATTTGTGCAATCAAAAATCTCCCACAAGAATGTCCTCTAAGACTAAGACTTTGCTTATACTTGAAAGAAAAGCTCTCAGGGAAACAGAGGAGACAACTACTACTTGGTAACAACTTTATGACATCTGGAATGAGAATTTTGTGATAATTAAAATAAACATTAAGGTATTTTCTTTTCAGTCCAAGCTTCTACTGAGAAGAAAGAAAAATACTTCTTGTGGCCTCAGAAACAAGTCATCATTTTGTTTCATACAGATAAACAACTTCTATACTAAATGTCACGCTATGAATGTCCTGGCCTGAGAAGAACAAATGAAGAGGTAATAGCAGGGGGAGAGGAAGGAGCTGCAAGTAGACATTAACAACCAAAGCTGCTTCTCAAAATAAAATATACTACCTAGTTAACCAGTATTGACATATGGCCCCTTCCTGCATACAGGACTGGTACAGCAGCTGCAAAATACAAGTGCTTCAAATACCATGTGGAAAGGCAACTTCCCTGGCTGGAATGAATCCCTTGCATTTCTTGGCCTATCCCACACCACGCCCCAAGGGAAAATGCACTCTCTCTCAGCTAGGTGCTAAGTTGCTTGCTCCATAATACAGCTGACAAATAACTTCAAAACCAAACCCACCACATATGCAGATCCTCAAAAGCTTTTCTAGACATCTTCATTTCCATTAAGGCCACTAAGTTGATCTCAGATCCTACAGACTCCTGTTGGGTTTCAGGTCTCCTATGCTTATGATTCTCCCAGGAACCAACCTGTCATTCTGTATACTGTTGGAGAAAGCGCTAGCATTTAATCTGAATTTCCTTCCTAGGCCTTTATATTTTACCGTGTAAAGGAAGAACAGAAATACGATAATTATATGAGTAGCTGTTTGGCCAAACTTCAGCAGGAACTGTCATCAAGCTCTAATTAAGATAATAGGAAGCAGAATGACTGGAAGAACACTAGTGATGAGGGGAAATGAGTGAAACCTGGCTTTTGCTGGCAGAACTCAGTAAACCAATGGATTGCAGACAAATTTATCTATTACCTCATGTAGAATAAATTTGACTTATCATTAGATACACATTTTACCTTTCACAGTGTTGTGGGTTTACCTTG